>PVJS01058084.1:0-11875 GCA_004027185.1 Glis glis
GTGTAGCCAGGACTCAGAGGCCCCTGAGCTCTTCCAGTTCAATGTTCCTGCTCCTAAACAAAGAGGCCCCAGTGGCATTCCTGTCCTCCCAAGTGACTGCAATTAACCTAGTAATACCCTACAATGGCTGGACACTCTCCTCATCTGCTCCAGGAAAGAGGGAAGGAGGAAGGGGATGCGGGGGAAGAGAGAGGGGTGGCCTGACAGTGGGAGTGTGGCCTTTCTCCTTAATTAGAAGACCCCCCAAGTTTCCACACCCCCAACCAGAGTCACCATGGCAACAAGTGGGTGAGCAGATTGCCTGGGGAGGACACCAGGCCTGTGGGTGGTGAGGCAGGAACAGGCAAGGAGCTAATGAGGGGAATGGAGGAAGAATAGTGGCACAGGCCTCAGAGGGAAGCCACATCCTTGGTCCCACAGCTGGACAGCTGAACTATGACGGGCCTGCATGCTTCAAAGGTAGCCTGGGGTCCCCCTCAGGAGAAAGGTTGGGTTCTTGATGCTACCACCTGGACAATGAGCCGGCTTTAGACTGAGACAAGCCTAGAGTAAGGCCTGAGCTAGTGGGCAGGGGGCTTGCTTGGGCAGGCACAGGAGGCTTGAGCACTGCTTTCTCAGGATAGGGAAGGGCCAGGAGGGCCAGGCTGAGGAGTATTGTGGGGCTTGCTGGAGGTGGGACATTCAGGGAAAAAGAAGAAATATTTTAGAACTACGTAACAGTTGGGAGACTTGTGGAGTTTTTCTGCTCTCCAGTTTCTCAATTCTGGCTGCATATTAAGAACCACTTGGAAAGCTTTTAAAAAATATCCCAGCTCGCATCACACCCTAAACCAACCAACAAAATCAGAATACTTGCAGGTGGGGCCTTCATGTCTGAAGTTTTGTGAAACACCTCAGGCAACAGGCAGGGTTGAGAACCATCAGTTTAGTCCCCCTTTATCATTTTATAGGTGGCAAAACTGAGGCCCAGAAAGGCGGGAAGGACTTGTTTACAGCCACATCAAACCTGATTTCCTAACTCCAACAGGACAGGACACAGGAGCCTGGGTAGAAGAGGAAAGATAAGGATAACTAGGCCTACCCTAGGGCTTCAAGCTATTCAAACTCCAGCCCTGGCAGAAAAAGCTTCTCCATCATGCCCTGTCCTCTGAGCTGAACCATGCTAGACCCCTGAGGTAGCAGCAGGGGATGGGTGGGGTAGGAAGCCTTGACTAGGCAGTACCCTCCTTTCCCCACCTCAGTGGGGCCACTGCTGGGCTCAATCAAGTTCAGGCTGCTACAGCCCAGTTGCTATGGAAACTGGGAGGGGAAGAAGCAGTGAGTAACTAGAGGAAACACCAATTAACCCAAAAAGGAAGCTGGGAAGGCTGCCCCAGCCCTCCTCCCAACAGGGCAGAGGAGACATTCCTGAAATGGGAGGGGCAAGATAAGGGGGATCCCCACCTCTCCCTGGCTCTGTAGTTGCCAGTGTAGGGAGGAGTGAGTGGGAGGACCTGGACATTTTGCAGCCCAGGCCAGGGCACTCTAATTCCTACAATCCTCTGGAAAGAAGTGCCTGACTTCTCCCAAGGCTGTGTGAATGCACACTCTCACATCCCAAAGCTGGGACTCAGGGCCAGAGGGTTTAGAATGAGAACCCCTGTAATCCCAGTACTTGGGAGGCTGAGATAGGAGGATCACAGGTTGGAGGGCAGCCTCAGCAACTCACGGAGACCCTCTTTCAACATAAACATTTAAAAAGGTCTGGGGGTGTAGGTTGGAGGTAGAATGCCTCTGGGTTCAGTACAAAAAAAAAAACAAATTCATTAAAAAATAAAATAAAGCCGGGTGTGGTGGTGCATGCCTGCAATCCCAGTAATTGGGAGGCTGAACCAGAAGGATTATAGGTTCGAGACCAGCAGCATGTGGTAGTTCAGCAACACCTGGTTTCAAAATGAAAAACAAAATAGAGCTGGGGTGTGGCTCAAAGGTAGAATGCCCTTGGGTTTAATTTCCAGAACCACTAAAATTTTTTAAATAAATAATTAAAATAAAAAGGGCTGGGGGTGTGGTTCAGAGATAGAGAGCCCCTTAATTCAATCCCCAATGCCACAAAATAAATGATTGATAGATAGATAAAAGGGCTGGGGTGTAGCTCAGAGGTAGAGCTTCCCTTAGTTAGTCCCCAGTACCGAGAGAGAGAGAGAGAGAGAGAGAGAGAGAGAGCGCAGCGAGAGAGCGCAGCGAGAGAGAGAGAGAGAGAGAGAGAGAGAGAGAGAGCGCCATCCTGAATGCCTCAGTTTTGAGAACAGAAAACACTCCAGAGAGGAGAGTTTCGGTTCTTGCTAACCAGGAAGTAAGCAGTTTCCTTCTTGGATTCTAACTCATTTCCCTCCCTAAGGCCTATTTCCCCATCCAAATCCTCCCTATAGACCTTCTTTTCATGGCTGCTTATCTTCTTAATGTACCCCTGGGACCCTCAGCTGGGAGCTGCAGCTGCAGAGCTTGTGGAAGCAAAGCAGCAATGTGGGCTGGGCTTGGGATGAAACCCACTGTCTGTAAATGCTGCAGTACCTGAGGAACCACCCCACCCTGTATTTTACCCATGAGGAAACCGAGGCCCAGAGAAGGGGATTGCCTTACCAAGTCAGAGACATGCAAGGAATCAACCACAAGCCGGGGAGACACCCTGACTGCTAAATCAATAATGCCTCCTAGCACTGCATTCATGGACACACCTCAAATTGTGTGAGAGACCCCCTTGGGCAAGGCAGAAAAGAGTCAAGCGCTCCTATTCTTGACTCTGGGCATTCAATGTGGAGGATCAGAACAGGGTAAGGTCAAAGTCAATCTGCCCAACCAGAGGAAGGAGGTCATGGATGTAACCCTGGGGACAGTAGTAGTTCACTGGGATTGGCAGAGTCAGAATGGGATTAGAGGCATTACAGAGCAAATCAAGGTAGATGAGAGGGCTTTACTTAAGTGTTATAAAAAGGAGCAACAGCTGTCTTGCTTCTCAGAATGAGCAGTCATGAGTCAAAGTGGTCTGGCCTGGCCTAAAGGAAATGTGGCTGGAGAGATGGGGGAAAACCAAGAGCCAGCCCATTTCCACAGGGCCTTTGTACCTCCTAGCCTCTCAGGCCATATGCTCAAAGACCAGGGGCTAGGTGGGGCCATCCTGTCTGGAGGTGGTCTCCTGGAGATTAGTGTCCCTAATGCAGGGGTAGTTCTGAAGGGACATGGATGATCCAAGTCAATCAGGTGAGTAGGGGAGGCAGGTTCATGGCCAATCCAGAATGGAAAGGAACATGAAAGTCAATGCTCCACTGCCCTATCTGCTGCTGGAATTTCCACTCCAACATCCCTGCCAAGCACTCTCTAGGTTCTGATTATAACCCTTGTCACAGGAAGCTCATACATTCCTAGCGTCATCGGTATCTTTAGACAATTCTAACAATTAAAGAAGTTCTTCCTTCTTTGGAGCTGAGATAATGCCTCCCCATGACTTCGCTCATGTTTTTTTCCCTAGCTCTTCTTGGTCCCCATGCCAGCCCTGCAGGTGTTTGTAGACTTCTCTGAATCTAGTTTTCTTATTCATTTGTTCGTGCAACAAACACATCCTGAACATCTTCTGAGTGCCTGGCACTGTGCTGGGAGCTACAGATAAGATGAGTAAGACAAGTTTCTTGTCCTCAAAGAGCAAGGGAGACAACCACATGAATCAATCATTATAAGCCACTATATAAAGTAGTATGTACTTTGTATAAGTGGTAGCAAAATGGGAGGAGTGATCAAGTAGTTTTTTTTTTTGGTGGTACTAGAGACTGAGCCCAGGGACATTCTACTTCAGAGCTACACTCCCAGCCCAATTATATTTTATTTTATTATTTTGAAACAGGGCCTAGCTAAATTGCCTCACTCTGGCCTCTAACCTACAATCCTCCTGTCTCAGCCTCTCAAGTACTGAGATTATAGGTGTGCGCTACAGGTGGCACCCGGCTTCAACTGTGTTTTTAAGACTGAAAGATAGGAAAACCTTCCCATGTGTGAGACACTTCGTTTAGGACTTGGGAAAAGGAGTAAAAGTTTAGTAGGTGGAATAAATCAGAGGGGAATAAGTATAATTCAGGCGAAGGAATCAGCAGGTATAACGGCCTGGAGGTTTGAAATAGTTCTGGGTTCAGACACTGTTAAGTATTTCAACATAGTTAGAGGGTACCAAGTGTGTGTGTAGGGGGGTCATGATGGAACGTGAGGCTACACAGGAAGGACATGGCCTATTAATATGCTTTGGATGCTGAGGAGGAACTGGGTTTCATTCTGTAGGCAGTGGAGAATGTTTAACAGATTTTAAATAATTGCTTATTGAAAGATCGCTTATCACTTCTGTGACTAACTTTTCTGATTTGAAAATGTTTAGGATAGAGTGTAGATGTCAAAACCGGAGGTGGGGAGACCAGTTAGGAGACTATTGCACCTATTGCAGGCAGCAGCAGCAGAACCTAAAAATGAGGATGAAGGGGTGGATGTGAGAGGAGACATTAAGGAGGCAGAATCAACAGGATTACGTAGAATGTGAAGAATGAAGGAGAGAGAGGGGTCTAGGATAACTACCAGGCTTCTAGCTTGGGTGGCTGGATAAGTAGTAGTTTCATTTACTGAAGAAGGGAAAATAGGAGGCAGAGTAGATTTGTGAGTGAAGAAGATGAATTCAGTTTTCGGTCATGTTAACTTTGAGGTGTAGATAGGTCAGCTAGGTGGAAATATCAAGGAGGCAGTTGGACATAATAATAATCTAAGCTCAGAAGGAGGGTCTGGATAAATGTTTGGGAGTCATGAGGGGTTTAGGGCTTAGTCATTAGGAACACAGTAGGACTATACTTTTCCACATGCTTTGAAGTTAGGCATGGTCATAAGACTTACATAGGCCAATGAAGTTTGAACTGAAGTGACACAATCACCTTTGGGGAGAAGCTTTAAGAGCTGATGTGTGATTTTACCACCTTCTCTTCCCTCTGCTTCTGACTTTAGAAGCGAAGTTGAGATGGACCCTCTACTGCCCTGAGTATTTTTTGTGTGTGGTACTGGGGATTGAACCCAGGGGCATTCTACCTCTGAGCTACACCCCCAGCCCTATTTTATTTTTTATTTTGAAACATGGTCTCACTAAGTTGTGAAGGGCCTCACTTTTTTACTGAGGCTGGCCTTGAACATGCAATCCTCCTGTCTCAGCCTCCCTTGGTCACATAGAACAGATGCTTCCTGCTCACCTGTTTTGGACATGTATCATGAGCAAGAAGCAACCATTTATTATTGTGTTAAGCTTCTGATATTTGGTGGTTACTTGTTACCACAGCATAACCTAGCTCACCAGCAATAGTGGAAGCCAACGGAGTGGATGGCACTGCCTAGGGATCATCAGTGGATCTATGGAAAATACTAACATTTAAAAGGAAAATCCGGGGGGGGGGGAAGGACACTAAGAGCTGTGTGCATGTATGTTAACACCAAACTGATACTCATTGTGATGTGAGACTACAATGCACCAATAAGAACATATTAAAAAATTTAAAAAAAGGAAAATCCGGGTTCGCAGCCAGCCTCAGCTACTTAGTGAGGCACTCCACAACTTCGTGAGACCCGGTTTCAAAATAAAGGATAAAAAATAGGGCCGGGGGTGTAGCTTGGAGGTAGAATGCCCCTGGGTTCAATCCTCGGTACTGCAAAAAAAAAGGCAGACTTGCATATCCATATTCATAGCAGCACAATTTACAATAGCCAAATTATGGAACCAGCCTAAGAGTCCGTCAACAGATGAATGGATCACGAAACTTTGGTATACACACACAATGAAATTTTACTTGGCCATAAAGAAGAACAAAATCACATCATTTGCAGGAAAATGGATGAAACTCGAGAATATTATACTAAGCGAATATAGCCCAGTCTCAAAAATCAAGTGGATGTATGTTTTCTCTTCCATGTGGAAGCTAGAAAGATACTCAGAAATAAGGGCAACATCCGATGAGCAGACACTTCAAAGGAGTGACTGGGGGTATTAGGGAAGGAAGGAGAGGGGACAAAGTCATACAGCATATAACAGTTGAAATAATGTTATGAATGTATACAAAATAACCAATTCTAATCTCAAAGACATGCTCGGGGAGTGTGGGGAGGGCACCAAGAGCTGTGTGCATATATTTTTCTGACACTCTGTACCCCAATATGATGTAAAATTACAATGCACCAAATAAATAAATAAATAAATTTTAAAAAGGGCAGGTGGAGGAAGGAAATTAGATGAATATGGAGTGATTTAAGAGATTGGAAGAAAAACAGAAGAGAGTGGCATTCTGTAAATTAAGAGAGGACTTTCTTTTTATATATACTTTTATTGGTGCATTATAGTCTTATATCATAATGTAAATCATAGTGCTGGTGACATACATGTACATAGCACTTGGTGGGGTTTCCCCTGGCTCCCTCCCCATGCTCCCCCCTTCCCCATAGAGGGTATTGAGATTGACATTGGTATTCTCACGTATGTACATAATGCCCATGGAAGTGATTCCTTCATTGATCCTCCCTCTTCCCTCTGCCCTTCCCCTAGATCACCTCCCTGACTCCACTGAGTTTCTCTTCCATTATCTGAAGTGCCTCTGACATCCTGATTACTCCCTAGCTTCTGCATATTAGAGAAAACATATGACCCTTCACTTTCTGTAACTGGCTAATCTCACTTAACATAATGTTCTCCAGGTTCATCCATTTGAGAGGAGAGACTTTCAAAGAATAGGGAGTTGCCAGCAGATAAGGATTTACATAGATGAAAGCACACTGGTTTGGGTAGTTAAGAGGCAGTCTACTTATAGTAGTTTCAGTGGAGCAGCCCTGGCAGATACCAGACTGTAGTAAATTGAAAAGGGAATGTGAGGGGAGAAAAATGAAGATAGCTATGTGTACCCTTCTAAGAAGCCAAACTCCCCAGTTGTTTTGTTGGAGTGTTTTTGTTTTTGTTGTTTTGTTTTTTACTATTTCAAGGGATGTAGTTTTCAGTTCTCATCTCAGATAGGTTGTTTAAATTGAGAAAAATCCCTGTTTTTCTGTGTCCCTTGCAACTGAACACAATCCCCAGACAGGGTTTATCAACACAAAGTGAAGTACAAGTATCAGCCCTCCTGTCCTAGAAACTGTTTCTGTTAATGCAGCCTAAAATCGCATTTGCTCTCTGGAGGACTGTATCATACTCTGCTGATAACTCCTTGGAGATGAAGGGGAGGAGGACTGCCTAGAGTGTGGGACCAAAGAGATGACCTAGTTCAAATTCTCAGGACACATCTGCATAATTAAACACCCATAAGACTGCAGGTTCCCCAAGGACAGGGGTTGTATCTTATATGTGCATTACTCTTAGCCCACGCAATGAGGTCACCATTTCGGACCAGCTTAACTATGTACACAGTACATGCTAAGTGGAAATTGTCTGCACATGGACAAGCTTTCTTGGACTGGATGGGACTGAAAGGTGGACTTTGATGACCTCCATTCTCCCTGAAACATTCACTTTGCCACTCCCTGGTCTTAACTTGTGTTTGCCACTCCCTAGTCTTAACTTGTATTCTTCTTCCCATTTGCTTTGTTTGAACCTCTATATAAGAAAGGCCTTGATTACATAAAGCAGGAGAATTTGTCATCTCTATCTCCTCCCCATTCCCCAATTATCAAATGTAATTATTCTGCAAATTATTATATCAGACTTCGTGTCAGTATCGTGCAAGAAGACTATTGATCAGGAAGCTGCCTGGTGCAGCAACCTTCTGTGGCTGGAACCACAGAATAGTTTTTAGGGAGCTGCTTAAAGCAGCAACCATCCATGGTGGGACTACGGAGCAAGTAGCGTCTGCCGGAGCAACCCCAATACATTACTCTCAGGGTTTCATGGGGAGTTGGGTATACATGTGGAAGATGTATACACTTCGAAGGTGTTGGTTGGCCAAGGACTTGAAAACAAAGCTTCCAGTAGGTAGCCAGACTGGAGCAAGGTGGAGAGCTTTTAGAAAAAAAATGAAAATAATGGGTTATGAATGTGTTTTCATGGAATTTAAAGCTGATTAAGAAATTGGGGATATATTAGCAAAAAACTATAGAAAAATAAGCAGAGGAAAAAAGAGATGTGATTGTTAACTCCAAGAGAACAAATTGACCAAGGAAGAAAATGAAATCACATTAGTCTACACAACTCAGCTGTGAACAATGTTTATAATCCTAATAATGTAAACAGAATACTGTTAAAACAAGAAATTGTGATATGCCAATATTGGGTGTATGGAGGGAGGGGAAGCATGTGTGCATGCATGCATGTGTGCAAAGTAATGAGAGATAAATCTTCTTCTAATTAGATATGAAAGTCAATAGATATCCAAAACAGAAAAAAAAACAAGAAATATATTGACATGCCATTTAGAAATGTGGGAGGTAAATATCAGAAAAAAAAAGCTAAAAGTTTTGGAAGTGTTTAACTCTGAAGAGTGGAGCTAAGGGTAAAACACAGAGCTATTGTTATAATGACAAGCACTGAGATCTATCTATCCATCTATCTACATATATATATTATATATCATTTAAAATACACATATATTTTTAAAAGAAACATACAAGCTACCATATATACACATATATATGATATACATATAAGTGTGTATATATGCATGTGTATAGCATACTTTATTGATATGTGTGTATGTGAATATAAAATAGAGATTTTTGAAACAGAAAAGTCAAGAAATAGCAATATTGGTATAACATTAAGAAATGTGTAGGTAAACCTCAGAAGAAAGCCAAGAGAGTTTTCAAGTGTTCAACTCTGAAGAGTAAAACTCAGGAGTGGACACACATACATGTGTATATATGTACCTTGTAAATAACTTTGAAAAGTATAAACATATTACTTTGATGAAATAAAAATTAGAAACAAACTCATCTGCAGCCATGCACCTCAAAAAAAAATCCCCAAGACTTGATCTGACCAACTCACCAGAATCAGCCCACACTGCCCTGCCCCAGAGGCCTACACCCAGTCCAGCCCTGCCCAGCTCTAGATCATCTACTCCATCACCACTGTCTGGCTTGTAAACATGGACCAGGTGAACTCACAAGCCAACAGAGTTAATGAAAGGTCCCCTAGCCAGAGAAAGGAACTAAGATGGGAGGAGGGCAGTTGGTGGTGGTGGTGGGGGTGTCTGTGCTCATTGGTTGCGCAGATCACCACAGGAATGATGTTAGTGTGACAGTGATAACCATAGCTTCCTTTGAGTTGCACACACTCCCCATTCCCAGATACACCTGTTTTTCTAGAAAGCCACCACCAGCTTTCTACAGGATCCCTACGAAATTTGCCCCTGCCTCACCTTCTTCCCCAAATGTCATGCTTTGCTAGGTAGATGAGAGGCTGGGGAAAACAGAGACCTGATCAAAGGTGACTGATAGCTGTGCTCGGTCTCTGGGTATGAAGTGAATCAAGCACTTTGGAGTCCTATCTCCCTCTCCACCTCTTCCCTGTCCCATCTAAGCATGTCTTTGTGCACTCACTCACTAGAATTCTCTCCAGTTGTCTTCTAGCTCCTAATCCCCCACCCACACCCCTGACATTTCACTTCCTGTTCCCAAATCACCATTCCCTAGTCTTAAGCTGCCCACCTCAGTGTTGTGAAGTTCAGATGGATATTAAGCAATCATTTGGACTGAACACATCTAATTAAGCTGAGAATAATAGCTACCATTTATTATGTGCTTACTAAAAGTCAGGCTCTGTTTTAAGCACTTGACCCTGACATTTATTAACTCACTGAATCCCCACAATTACCCCCTGAGGTAGAGACAGATCTTTACAGATAAGGACAGGGAGGACCAGAGTTTAAATAATTTGCCCAAGGCCCAGAGCCAATGATAATAATGATGGCTAGCATTTCTTGAGCACTTTCCCTCTCATAAGCACTGTAATCTTAAGAGATTAGCATGATTTCTGCCCTTTATGCCTCATAATGAGCCAATTTCTTAGTTTTTTTCTTAGTTTTGAAGGTGAGTAAAGTGGGGTTCCAAGAGATATTAAGGAATACATTCAAGTTATCAACAACTATTCTACAGAGAAAACATATTTCAAACTGGAATCTGAAACCAGGTTTACCTTTGGTGTCCAAGCTCTTATATACCATTCTGCCTTTGGGATGGTACTTTCAATTCATTACAACTATCAAAGGTTTTTACACAAAAAGATTTATTTTTGATGGACTTTCAGGTCAAGTTGGGGAGATATTTCTAGGCTCGATGGAGGGGGGCAATTTTCTGAAATCAATCTATTCTGTCCATCCCCCATATGAGTAAGGATTTCTTTATAAATGAGTGTGGGGGGGAGCATTTGGGAAGTAGGAACTACGAATAATTTCCACTCTACCAAAACACTCCTTTCCCCTTTCCTCTAAACACACACACCACTCTGCTTCTTCTACACCCAACAGCATCCAATCAGAATCCAAGGGTTTGATCTTTGGCAATTGGTGCAGGGATGGATGGCATCTCCAGTAGAAAGTTTTTTGTTTTGTTTTTGTTTTTTTTCATGGTGCTGGGGATTGAACCCAGGGGCATTCTACCTATGAGCTATATACCACAGAGCTTTTCTTTTTTTAAATTTTGAAACAGGGTCTGGCTAAGTTGTTGAGGCTGGCCTCAAACCTGCAATACTCCTGCCTCAGCCTTCCAAGTACTGGGATTACAAGCATGTGCCACTGCATCTGGCTCCAGTAGAAAGGTTTTCTTGCCCTAGGACGTAAGTTCTATTTTCCTAGGTCCTACAACCCAGGGGCTTCTAGAATAGCCTTGCTTCTACAACAGACCTGAAATATTCAAATGCCAGAGTAAACTTCTTTGGGAAAGTCTCAGGACAGCTACACAACCCCACATAATTGCCCTTTCTTCATAGCTTACCCCATAAATCTTCTTTATTAAGAACTCTCTTCTAGAGGGAGAATTATTCAGAGCTGGATTCTGATTCTGCATCTGCCATTAACTAGCTATGTGAACTTGGACAAGTCACTAGTAAGGAGGCAGGGACTTTCATGAACAGGCAATACAAATGGTCTATAAACAAGAAAAACAAATGTCTGACCAAAGGAATACAAATGAAAAGCCAATGCTAAACCATTTTTCAGGTAAATTAGTGTCACATTTTCACAAGGGTATAAACCAGAATAATATAGTAATTTGAAAGAAATTTAGTAATGTATGTCAAGAGCAGTAAGAAGGTTAATATTCTTTTATTCTGTAAGTCTAGTTCCAAAACTTCATTCTGCAGAATTGTTTGTGCTCCTATTTGTATGTGAAACAAAGGAAAGGGAAAGTCATTTTGTACATAGATGTTTATGTAAGTCTAGAGAGAGGGGTGAAAGAATATTCACAAAATTGTTAACATCAGTGTTCTCAGGGCAGTGGGACTGGGAGGGACTAAATAGAAGAATTATTAATGTTTACAAGCCTCCATATTGTTAGATTTGATACAATGAGCATGCATTATTTCGTGATTTGAAAAACTCATAGAGAAAGAAGAAAAATTATTGAAATAGCATTCATTAGTAAAAAAGAATCATAGATCTGGCACAAAATTGTGAATTCATCACAGCCTTACTTATAATAGTAAAATGCTGGAAGTAATGTAAATATCTAATGATAGCATACTGGTTAAATAAGTTATATTTAGCTGGGCGTGGTGGAGCACGCTTGTAATCCCAGTACTTTGGGAGGCGGAGACTGGAGGATCCGGGTTCGCAGCCAACCTCAGCTCTCTTTCTCTCTCTCTCTCTCTCTCTCTCTCGCTCGCTCGCTCTCTCTCTCTCCCTGTCTCTCT
>PVJS01058085.1:0-11872 GCA_004027185.1 Glis glis
GGTTGAATCCCCAGTGACACACACACACACACACACACACACATACACACACACACACACGATGCGAGTCAGACACATATGGGGGTTAGACGGGCAGTGTTCATCTGAGAGAATTTCTTCCAATGACCCTCACATATAATAGATGAGAGAGTTGTGCCTGTGATAGCTAGAGCTCTTTTCTGCTCTTAAACATGGTGATTCATGCGTTTCAATAACGATTTCTCAGTTCTTGCCATGTGCCAGGCTCTATGTGAGGTGAATTCAACAGTGAACAAGATGACGGGCATCTGTTCTCATGTGGCCAGCTGCCGCTCCTTGGTTTTTGTCATCCCTATTTAAGTGAACTCATGTGTGCCAAAGTGCCTGGCCTAATACCTGGCAGAGAACAGATGCTAAAAATGGAACCTACTATTGATACTTCTCACGGCTCCAGGTCCCCCATCAGTGTCACCCTTCATCACATTGTCACTTCTCATGTGTGCTGTTTGTGCCCACACCTTTTTTCCCCTCCCTGCTTTCTGGTTATTACAAACCTAATCCAGATCACCCACAGACACCGGCCACAGCACAGCCATGAGCTCACCAGGCGTGAAGCAGGATCGACATTGCTTAGCAACCATGAAAATAACTCAGCAGGCCCCACAGGGGGCTGGAGAACCTCATCCCTGGGGCGTGTGGGAACGGAAGAGCTTCAGTTGAAATAAAGATACAAACAAACTAAATTGGTCCCCAAACATCACGCTTCTTGTTGCCTGACACTTGAGGGAATTATCTTCTTTGCATCCTGCCTACCCACTCTCTCAAGCACCAACATGTACCTAGTAGGGTCATATAAAAGGGAATAAGCAATCAAGGCTGGGAAATCTGCAATCCCTGCCTTAGAAGATACACACAAATATGCACACAGTGACGTCCAGATCCAGATGCACACGCACATGCCTTTCGGGTTGACTTCCTGTTCCGTCATCGCGTGGACTCGGGGTTGCCGTTTGCATGTCAGTCCATCAGCCATTCAGAGTGTTTAGATCAGTGAACGAGGACAAAAGTTGCTTTGGCCAGAGATGTTATGCAACTAATGTGATGGATGCCTGCTTTCCTTCCTCTCCCTTCTCCACTGCACAAACTTTGAACTAGGAGGGAAACTTTAACAAGCAAAAAAAAAAAAAAAAAAAAAAAAAAAAAAAAAAAAAAAAAAAAAAAATGCTGCTGTCAGCCACGTGGAGTGGGGAGAGAAGATGGGCATTAAGGAACTGAGATTTAATGGCAGCGGCTGGCGGTCCTGGCCTGCTTCTGGGGATGCTTCAGGTGCCTAGTTCCTGCAGAGGATGATTTTAAAGTAATGGAATTTTCAGCAGGGGAGCCATGCTGAAGCAGATTCAGTGACCCTATGAGGATTGCTTTGCACGGACCCCAACTGCAGAAGATAATATGATCAAGAGAATAAAACACTGTGTGGCTTCCAGTCCCTGAGGGATCTAATCTCTACCTATAAGTGATAATTTGTCACACCAGGAAGGGAGTGAAGTTGGCTGGGCTCACATAGCACAGAATCACCTGGAGGGCCCCCGGGCAGGTGCCTGGGACTGACAGTGAACCAGGGAAAGTGTTCTTGTATAAAAGGAAACTTGGGATACTTCACAGAGTCGATGTAAAGAACGTGGAGGCTGAATGCCTGCGGCTGGCAGCTCAGACCCTGGAACCATGGTGACTTCTCTCACTGTAACTGCCTGACATGGCGTGGGTTTCTCACGCCTCTGGACTCCACGGCCAGCTCACCTTGACGGCCTCTGTTTGGCCAAGTGCCACCAGCTCTCCTGTTCCTCAGTCTCCTGTCTTGACTGTTTCTCCATCGTTTCCTGTCTTTGGGCAGGTTCTGTAATTCTCCATCCTTGCCTCCCTTGGCTTGCCCCAGCTCTCTTGGCATTAAATGATATCTACTTTTATGACCCTGTAGTCAACGCCTAGCTTGTTAGAAAACTATCATTCCCCAGGTTTACACAGAATATGTATAAGATAGCTTCATATCGCAAGGTTTTTTAAACACATTGACTGAATCCCTATAAGCTTAGACTTATTTTTACTTCTTCATTCATTTTTTTTTTTTTTAGTCTTGGGACTGGATTAGAGCCAGAGATTTTTGTTTTTTGTTTTCAGTTTTCTGACACTTTCCTACTATGGAACTGAGGTGAGAATTAGGGTGATCCTGAAAAGATTGTGAGCCAAAACCATGCCAGGATAAGTCTAAAATGAAAAAGGGGGTCTGTAAAAGTGGTTTTCTCCACACCCTGACCTCCATTCACTGTGTATTTCACTCTCCTTTGGCTTCTACTCTCACCATTTTATTGAAATGGCTTTTGCTCCAGTCAGTAATCTGTTGCTCTACCCAGTGGACATTGTTCATCTTTTTTTTTTTACGGTTCAATTTTTAATACAAACATATCTATTCAAAGTAGAAGGTACACATAACTATTCAGTCTCAGTGGCTGATACTCATTAGAAAAAGAATAGATACATCATAATAAAGAGTAAGCTTAGGCAGCTTCACACATGATTTTATCTCCAGGAAACCTAAGATCTTTGGAAACTATTAAAATTATAAAGAGGTTAAATTGAAAAGTTGTTTATTGTGGTAAGAATACTTAATATGTGATCTACCTTCTCAAATTTCTTGTACACTGTATATTATTGTTAACTATAAACACAGGCTGTACAGCAGGTCTCTAGAACTTATTCCTCTTATATAACTGAAATTTTATACCTACTGAACAACAACTCCCATTTTGGCTAAATGCAGCCACACTAAAATATTTGACATAGTTCGTGATCATGAAGCATAAATGGTTAATGGTAGATATATTTTAATTCTTAGTCAAGGATGTATTTAAGCATAACTGACTCAGTAAGACATAAACTATTATCTATTAGGAAAATGACATTCTAAATTTTATAGCGTACTCTCAGGGATAGCCAATGCCATATGTCCTTGAGTGGGGGGGGTTCTCAAGTAATGGAGTTATATTAAGAAAAAATATTCAAAAATATAAATTCTTTCACAATAGTCTCTATGTTAACCGACTCAAATTCTTCAGTTAATAGCACTACTTAAAACAATCCGTAAACTCTTAGCTTGTAACATTTTAATTTTTTCCAGAATTTTCAAATTTTTAAGTGCCCATTAAATATCTTTATTATAAATAAATATATTAAACATTTCCTTCCTTCCTTCTTCTCTTCCTTTCTGGGATTGAACCCAGGGGCATTCTATCTCCCAGCTACTCCCCAACCCTTTTTTATTTTTTGTTTTCAAACAAGGTCTCACTAGGTTGCTGAGAAGCTTGATAAATTGCTGAGACTGTCTTTGAACCTGTGATCCTCCTGTCTCAGCCTCCCAAGTACTGGGATTACAGGTGTGCACCACCACGCCCAGCCTTGTCTTCTGTTTCTTAATGAGTGAGTGTTCATAGAAGGATCATCATTGCTGCCATACTCAACGGATTTGAAATCGACTTCTTCAGCTATTTGGCTATGGGACATGTATTTGTTGGGTGATATACGTGACTGCCTTTGATCTGTGTTTGAAGTAGTAAGAAAAATCTTCTATATCTAATTCATCTATATCAATTGCCTCTGAATCATTTTTAGTAGCAACATTTTGGGAGAGCTGCTATCTTACAGATCCAAAGGCATCTGTAGTAGACATTTTTCTAGACGATGTTGATAGTGTCCTTTGAACTTCTGCTTCGAGTAGAAGTCTCCAGATCAGTGTTTGGTTTGTTGGTTTATTATAAAGAATACAATCAGTTGGACCTGGTGGGGCATTCCTGAAATCCTAGTACTTGGAGGATGAGACAGGAGGATCACAGGTTCAAGGTCAGCCTTAGCAACTTAGTGAAACTCTCAGTAACTTAGTGACACCCTGTTTCAAAATAAAAAACAAAATAGGTCTGGAGGTATAGCTTGGAGGTAGAATGCCCCTGGGTTCAGCACCAAAAAATTAATAGTAATAATAATAATAATAATAATGATAAAGGATACAATCAGGAACAGCCAAGTGAAATGGAAGAGTCACAGAGTGAAGAATAGGGGTCCAGAGGAGCTCCCTGCCCTCTCCTCTCACTCCGCCCTCCCTGTACCTCGAGGTGCTCACCAACCTGGAAGCCTCACACCATTCCTCACTCATCTCCTTGTCTGCAATGGCATTGTTAACACCCCTGACTGCTCCCTTCTTCTTCTGTGACACCACATGCCTCTGGCTTGCTTTCCCGTATTCTCTGATGGAATTTTCCCTTCTGTACGCTTTTAATTTTAGAATTCCTCAGGCTTTGGTCCTAGACCACCTTTTCTTTCTTTCTTTCTTTCTTTTTTTTTTTTTTGCTTTACTGGGGATTGAACCCAGGGGCGTTCTACCTCCGCGCTACACCCCTGGCCCTATTTTTTATACTTTATTTTGAAACCGAGTCTCACGAAGTTGCGGAGGGCCTCACTAAGTAGAGAGAAAGAGAGAGAGAGAGAGACAGAGAGAGAGAGAGAGAGAGAGAGACAGGGAGAGAGAGAGAGCTGAGTCTGGCCGCGAACCTGGATCCTCCGGTCTCTGCCTCCCAAAGTACTGGGATTACAAGCACGCGCCACCATGCCCGGCTTCCACCTTTTCTTCTTACTTTCCTTCCCTCTGGGAGATCTCACCTATGTCCATGCCTTCCAATACCATCTCAGGGCAACAACCCCAAAACCGATGTCTCTAGATGAATCCAGGTAAGTCAAATTCTAGACAAGTCTGGACAAGTCAGAAGAGCACTTCTGAGCTCTACACTCCCATGTGAAGCTCCTGTCCATTTCATCCTCTACCCCACTTCCATCTACTTCCCTCTGTTCTCTTTGTCCAGCCTCGCTTGTCTGTTACCTGGACAACTGCCATGGCCCCTAAGAGGCCCTTCTGCCTCTGTTCTGCTGTCTTGTTCACTCAGCAACTAAAGTGATCATTTATCAATGCCAATCATATTCTCTCATTCACTTGTGTAAAATTCCTCAGTGGCGTATCGTTATTCTTAGGATAGAGTTCGATATTATTGACCCAATACGCCTTGGATGATCTGATTCCTAGT
Organism: Glis glis; assembly: GCA_004027185.1. Lineage (NCBI taxonomy): Eukaryota > Metazoa > Chordata > Mammalia > Rodentia > Gliridae > Glis > Glis glis. The sequence continues at coordinate 5,103 of PVJS01058085.1, forward strand.
CTCTTCAGGACTCTGGATTTCTTTCAGCCTCTTCAATTTGCCAAGTTTCTATCCATCTCAGAGCCTTCTCATGTCCCATCCCTTCTCCAAGTGTGCCCCTTTATACGCTTCTGTGGTGCCCAGACTTTTCCTTTGTGGCACTTAACACCATTGACACCAAATAATCACTTGTGAAATTATTTATTGTCCATCTCTCCCTCTGAAATGCTCCTTAAAGTCAGCACCATGTTTGTTGCATTCAGTTCTTTATCTCTAGTATTGGGCATAGTTTGACTTGACTCATTGAATACTTCTTGAATGGCCAAATAAATCAGTGACAGAATAAAGGGATAGGAGGTTCCTGACCTTGAACTTTAACCTGAACCTAGAAAGTGGTGTGGAGATTGGTGCCTGTGAATAGCAGTGAAACCCAACTTTCCTCTACATGCAGAGTTTAGTCTCCCCCAAAGGGACCGTCTTTGTCACGGTCTTTGGGTGGCCCGGATCACAGCACCATGAGAATAAGCTTGACAACAACTCTGAGATTCTGAACTGTCTATATTGACTCAGTTGTGAGGAGGGGGATTCTGACATTTTCTTGCTTTGACAAATAATAAATTGGTTACATGGTGCTGTTAAAAGAGCAGAGTTCAGGCTCGAGCAACAAATTTATTTGGGTTTGAATCCCGACTCTACAGTGTATTAATTTGTGAAATCAGGTAAGTTATTTAATCTCTCTGAGCCTATCTCATAGGGTTGTGAGGACTGAGTGATATGATCCATGTTCAGCCAGTGTTTGGCCCATACAAAGGGCTGCCTAACTGTTGTTGTTACCAGTGGCCCTGGTTCTCTAATAACAAACTATTTGGCCTTGGCTTGGTTGCTTCCTTCAGCTGTAAGATCATCATTTTTTTCTTCGGACAAGCTGACCTCTGTAGTTCCTCCAGTTCCAGGATTCAATGATCAGGGGACTTGTAGGTTTCGTCCACTCTGGAATTCTTTGAGGCATTTCCATGGGAAGGGTAAGAATCTCTTTTCTCTTGGGCCATGCTCAATTGGACTTGTTTTGGAAGATAAGCAAAAGTGACACACAGGAGGGGAAAGCCCAGTTCAGTCTGGCGTGGTCTTTCCTGGTACTTTTGGGTGGGCCTGGAGACAGATTTTCCATGACAGGCACGTCACATACATCAGAGTTTCTGAGCATGATGGCAGGAGAGGATCCAGAGAAGCAGGATGGCTTGAGGTTATTTTCTTGGAAAGGCAATTTTGTTGGCAAGACTTCTGCCTTGCCTCACAAAAGGACCGGGAAGCTAACAGCAGGAAGAACTGGGTTTGAGTCATTCCCCTGCTGCTGGTCAGGCCCAAGAAGGCTGCCTCTAAGAGCATGGCCCCTGGCCCTGACTCACACGCACTTTCTTCTGAGGTCCCAGGCCATCCTTCTGTTTTTTTTTTTTTGGATCTGCTATTAGTCTGATACATGTGTAGACTAAATCCATTCGTATGCAATCGTATGGGAGAAAAAGGAGAGAATGCATGCAAGGATAATAGCTTTATGTAGGAAAGATGGGGGCAAAGAATGGATGTGTCTTGTGCGGTACATAGGATTCTATCTAATGGGTTAACAGAAAACCCCAAATAACAGTGGTTTAAGTAAGACTGAGGTTTATTTGTCACTCACATGACATTCTAAGGGAGGTAGACCAGGGCTGCAGTGGTGGCCCGGCAATTTCAGTAACCACACTCTTTCTATAGACAATCTCTGCCACCTTTGATATTTCTATCCTGTGGTCCACCATGATGAATTGAATTTTTGTTATCACATCTGCATTCAAACCAGCTGGAAAAAGCAATAGAGAAACAGGAGGGGAAAGGCAAGGGCCTTCTCTCTCAGGATACTTCCCAGAAATTGAACACATTGCTTCAACATATATCCCATGAACCAATGCTTGGATACATGACTACATCTAGCTGCAGAGAGGCTGGAAAATGTGTCTTTATTCTGAAAGCTGCATGACCAGCTAAATTTTATGGAGTTGTATTATTGAGAAAGAAGGTGAGAACAGGCACTGGAGGGCAACCAAAAGTTTCTGCCCCACCCTGAAAACAAGAATGGACACTACAGAGTGATGTTATAAGAATAATTGTAGTCAGCCTTGGACATTGGCTCTGGAGCCAGGCAGCCAGACCTGCTTGAAATCTTAATCCTACCAGATGCTAGCTGTGCAGTGTAGGACAAATTGCTTAACATCTCTGAATATCAGTTTTCTATTCTGAAAATAATAACAATGACTATTTCAGAGAATTGTCAACAGAATCAACTGAGGCGATGTTTGATAAGCTCTTGGTATCCCTCCTGTGCAGTGATAGCTCACAGTAAATATCAAGGATTAGTATGTTAGTTTTGGATTCAGAACCTCCCTGAGGATGTCCTTTTCCTTTGGCCCAACTAGAAATGAGATTTCTAGCTATCACATTCTTTTGACCATTATCCACACCCTTCAGAAAGGCCATCGTTTTCTCCTTAGATTAATCTCTTGCTTGAATTTTGAATTCTTCCAAAAGCCAAAATTTCCTGGACAGAAAGGAGCCCTGATGTTTCTAAAGAAATAATGTACAACTAGAAAGTATCAGTGAATTCCCCTTTCAATATTGCTTAATGCTCTCAAATATGTGTTTAACGTAGATTTAATAAAATAGTTATTGCCCATTTACTAATAACTGTTTATAAAAAAACATGCCTGCGGCCCCGTGGTACAGTCAGAGAACACCAAGACCAGCTCCAGCCTCTACTCCCACTTTCTCCTCTACCTACTACCTAACGGCCAAGGTTTGTGCTTCTCCAAAAGGATTGTACTAACTGCTCTTCATTGCAGGAACGGAGCATGCCTGAGGCTACTCCATCCAACTCCATCCTGATGATGAGCATACCCGTGTTCCTAAAATATAAGGAAGACAGTGGGGCACGATGGTGCACACTTGTAATCCTAGTACTTGGGAGGCTGAGACAGGAGGATCGCAGGTTCGTAGCCAGCCTCAGCAACATAGAGAGACCCTGTTTCAAAAATAAAAAGTGCAGCCGGGCGTGGTGGCGCACGCTTGTAATCCCAATACTTTGGGAGGCGGAGACCGGAGGATCCGGGTTCGAGGCCAGCCTCAGCTCTCTCGCTCTCTCTCTCTCTCTCTCTCTCTGCTGTCTCTCTTTCTCTACTTAGTGAGGCCCTCTGCAACTTCGTGAGACCTGGTTTCAAAATAAAGTATAAAAAAGTAGGGCCGGGGGTGTAGCCCGGAGATAGAACGCTCCTGGGTTCAATCCCCTGTACCGCAAAAAAAAAGTTAAAAAAAAAAAGTGCGGGCCGGGCATGGTGGCGCACACTTGTAATCCCAGTACTTGGGAGGCAGAGACCAGAGGATCTGGGTTCGCGGCCAGCCTCAGCTACTTAGTGGGGCCCTCTGCAACTTCGTGAGACCCAGTTTCAAAATAAAAGATAAAAAATAGGGCCGTGGGTGTAGCACGGAGGTAGAATGCCCCTGGGTTCCATCCCCGGTACCACAAAAAAAAAAAAAAGTGCTGGAGTATAGCTCATAGGTAGAATGTCCCCTGGATTCTGTCCACAGTGTGTGTGTGTGTGTGTGTGTGTGTGTGTGTGTGTGCGTGTGTGTGTGTGTGTGTGTGTGTGAGAGATGGACAATGCAGGTAGCTGCTGAATGGCTTCCTTCTATGGACTGTGGATCCTGCCCACAGGCTGGGTAGAGACAGAGCCAAACTCTGTATGTTTCCTTTGCACAGTTCTGGGAGTGGTATGTATGATTTCTGATAAAATTGAAAAACAATTAATGACATTTTACACTTATGCAATTTTGCCATCATGAAGTATTTTCTATGAAGAAAAATAATGAGGATAATACAAACCATTTATTGAACATATATACTAAGTATTCTGTATACATTATCTCTAAAGTTCACTATCTAACATTATTGACACTATTTTTTTTTACCAATTTTACAGGTGAGTAAAATGAGGCTAAGAAAGTAGCATCTCTAAGACACAAACTCAAAGGAGGCCACCTTCAAAAGGGGCAAACTTGAGACTCACCCACACTTTCCTGATTCCAATAAAAGTTTTTTTAAAATTTTTTTTACCAAGAGTATCATGCCTGGGCTTTAACTTTTTTTTTTTTTTTTTGCGTTACCAGGGATTGAACCCAGGGGCGTTCTACCTCCGCACTACGCCCTGGCCCTGTTTTATTTTATACTTTATTTTGAAACCGGGTCTCACGAAGTTGCGGAGGGCCTCACTAAGGAGAGAGAGAGAGAGAGAGAGAGAGCGAGCGAGCGAGTGACAGGGAGAGAGAGAGCAAGAGAGAGAGAGCGAGAGCGAGCTGAGGCTGGCCACGAACCCGGATCCTCCGGTCTCCGCCTCCCAATGTACTGGGATTACAAGCGTGCGCCACCACGCCCGGCTCCAATATAAGTTTTTAACCTTAAGGAAGAAGAGTAGAAGAAAGAAGAGGATAGATCTGGGTCCTAAAATGCTACCTGGAAGAACACATGTTAGGACCATATCTTTTTTTTTTTTTTTTTGCGGTACCGGGGATTGAACCCAGGGGCGTTCTACCTCCGTGCTACACCCCCGGCCCTACTTTTATACTTTATTTTGAAACCGGGTCTCACGAAGTTGTGGAGGGCCTTACTAGGTAGAGAGAGAGAGAGAGACAAGGAGAAAGAGAAAGAGAGAGAGAGAAAGAGCGCTGAGGCTGGCTGCGAACCCCGATCCTCCGGTCTCCGCCTCCCAAAGTACTGGGATTACAAGCATGCGCCACCACACCCGGCTAGGACCATATCTTAATGGTCCCTGCAGGAAGATTCTCCAGGGTCTAGCAGCCCAGAAGCCGCTCATCGTCTTGCCTCCTCTCAGGCCCCTTTCTGAATAGAGTTAGAAGGGCAGCTGTTTCTGAGGGCTTCTGGCTGGAGGGGCTGGAGAGAGAGATGCTCCCCTCAGGCAAGGCAGCCCCCTAGCTCAGCATAACTGGCAGCCTGTGCTTTGCACTTGAGTTAAGAGCTTCACACTGATTCATTGACTTCACAGCATTTTTGTAAAGCAGAAATTATTTTACAAATGAAGAAACTGAGGCTCTGAGAGATTAATGCCGGAGGAACACAGCTGATTAGGAGTGGATCCAGGAGCCTCTAGGCAATGTAGTAAGATCCTGCCTGTGTATTTCATTACCATATTAAATGCACATAAAATGCTTATCACACTGAATTACTTAGTAAAAAGTGTAGGGACTGAATATGGCAAGTACTCAATAACTGGTCATCATTATCTAATCAACAGACTTTAAACTTGCTGAGGACAGGGACCATCATCTTATATATATATATTCTCCAGCTCAGGACTGAACTGTAAATGCTTCATACCCCCTGTCTGCGGATGACTTTCCAAGTAAGCGCATCAGTGGAGAAGGGTTAGCACCATGAGCTCAGCATGGCTCATGGCCTGAGACGTGGACAGTTTGGTGACTGACCATCGACAGCCCGGCTTTCCCAGAGGAGCCTGCGTGGCGGGGCTTAGAGTCTCAGGCTCTTGTAAGGGGTGAAAGAGCCTGGGAAAAGCTGCCATGAGGCCCAGAAGGGTCACTTCCAGCTGTAAAGTTCTAACATTTGGTTTCCACAGAAAAGAGGGAGGATATGGGTTAACGGAGTTTGCAGACCTCAAAGTAACCAAAGGGATTTTCCTAATTCTAGCAAACAGCCACTAATAGTAGTGAGTCAGGAAGCGGTGAAGACGCAGGAGAGGAGAAACAAGTGTCCGATACCCCTGTTGGGAGAGTGTGTCTAGAAATTATTTTGGCCTAACCTTACTCTCAAGCTCTGCAGAAAACGGCTCTGGGAACCCAAAGTAACCAACACTTTCTCTCCACAGTGTCTGCAGCGGCATCCTCTAGCTTCTTCCCCGGCACAATTGTCTCCTCTTTTTGCAATGTGACCCTAATCCTAGCCAGTGGGGCTGGTTCCAGCTCCCAGCCTCCTGACGTGGGCCCCTATCCTGTTGAGTTTGCTCCTCAACTGAGGGGACTCCTCAGAAGATACCACTAGCTGTTTGCCAAATTCCCAGTAGGTCAGACACCATTTTTGTCATGCTGTGAACATTAGGTCAGGTCAGAAGACTTGGGTAAGGCTGAATCACCCACACCAGCCAGGGCAGAGCAGGGGGAGCTATCCTAGGCAGTCCACCTAGAAAGGGTTTATTTGCATTTGTATTTTATTTAGTCTTGCCTCCTTCTGTCTTTAAATGCTAGCAGCTAGAAGGAGTTAAAAGGAACCCTGAAGGGTTTATTTTGGGGTGGGTTTGAAAGCTTCCCTCTCTTGTTCTGTTTTTCTTTTTCACAGCTTTGCACAAGGGGCAAACGTTCTGCCAAAAGGCCTCGTAATGCCCCTCTTTGGGGACTGAATTTATCCGCTCAGCTGTCCCTTGTAAATTTATTCCTGTGTGAGATTTTTCCCAAACCATTCATTCCTCCGCTTAGCTCAGGCAGCTGGAATGCAGGAAAAAAAATACATTTTTTTCTTTTTTCAAGAATGTGCCTTTGTGCGCTGGGAGGGGTTGGGCGAAAGAGAAAAGAAAACAATCAAACGTGCTGACACACATACACACACATGAACACACAGACACACACAAATACACACACACACACACACATACACACACATGAACACACAGACACACACAAATACACACACACACACACACATACACACACATGAACACACAGACACACACAAATACACA
>PVJS01058086.1:0-11874 GCA_004027185.1 Glis glis
AACCTCACACACAGTTTCATTGTAACAGAGTGAATTCTTTTTGCTTTGTGACAGATAATGGCAATATGAAGGTGCATTTGTTATATGCAAGGGATGATCATCTATTTAAATAGTTGATCCCTGCCCCCCATACACATACACAATATTTCCATGCAGTTCTTTTCTGTTTTAGACTGAGGATACAGTGAAACACAGTGCCTGCCCTCAACGAGATTATATTCTAGTGGAGAGAGGTAGATGCGTCTTAGGTTGGATTCTGCACAAGCAGAGGGCAAGTTTGGGAAACAGGTGTTTATCTGGGATCTCTAGCTGTGAACAGGAGGCGTAAGCAGGATTGGGCAGCGGAAGTTCAACTGCGATGCAGGGTGAGCTGTGGAGTGAGTACCACCTGTCAGGGTGTCCCACACAGAGGAGTAACCTCACTCAGCTCCCAGGTATGTACCAGGTGTGAGCTGCCAGGGAGGGCACGACCACAGGCAGAGGAGGCGCCCTCTGCAGCCCAGGCGGCCCCTGAGTTGCTGCCCTGGAGGCTCTGCCTGCAGCTGCTCACAGGTTCTTCCTCGAAGGGGGAGCTAGCAGAGCATCTCCTGATACTTAAAGTATCGGCCTGACGCATGATGGAGAAAGATAAAGCTGGATGAGGGGGATAGAGAGTGTTGGAGGGAGAAAGACTCAGGGAGACATTTAAACAGATCAGAGGAGTTGAGGGCTCTGGAGCGGAGGTGTCCGAGCCCAGGGGAGAGCCCCAGAGCAAAGGCCCAGGAAGGAAGTCCCTGGCATGTTAGGGGAACAGGAGGCCTGCGTGTGAGCTTGGGCACAGCCAGGCAGACTTTTTCGGCTGTGTAATGCTTTGTCTTTTATTCTGTATAAAATAGTATATTAATTTGCTAGGGCTCCTGTAACAAACTTGGTAGTTTAAAAGAAATTTGCTGGTTTACAGTTCTGGAGGCTGGAGCTCTGAGAGCCGGTTATTGGTGGGATTGGTTCCTTCTGGGGATTGGGAGAGGCTGTTTCTTCCTCCCAGCTGTTAGTCGTTTGCTGGCAATGTTTGGCATTCCTTGGCTTGTAGATCTCTGCTTTCATGACCTGGTATTCTCCCTGTGTGTGGGTCTCTGTGTCCAAATTTCCCCCTTTATAAGGAAATTAGTCTTACTAAATTGGGTCATACCCAGAGGACCTTATTTTAACTTGATTATATCTTCAGAAATCCTATTTCTGAATAAGGTCACATTCTGAGGTTTTAGGGGTTAAGACTTTAATATATGAATTCTGGGGGGGGGGACACAATTCAACCCATAATAAGTAGGAAGCTAGTAGGAGTTTTTCTTTAGCGTTTTAAAGATTATTTTTTTTATTGAGACTTAATATTTGTACATCTTTATGGGGTACATTATGGTAATTCAATACATGTATACAGTATGTAATAATCAAATCAGGGTAATAGCATTTCTATCTCTTCAACCATTAATCATTTTTATGTGTTGGGGATTTTATACTCTTCTTGTCACTTTGAAATATATCATAGATTTTTTTTTTTGTGTGTGTGTGTGTGGTACTGGTGATTGAACCCAGGGTCATTTTGCCTCTGAGCTACCACCAGCCCTATTTTATTTTTTATTTGAAATAGGGTCTCACTAGTTGCAGAGGGCCTTGCTAAATTGCTGAGGCTGGCCTCGAACCTATGATCCTCCTGTCTGTACTGGGATTACATGCATGTGCCACCGTGCCTGGTTATATTTTAGCTATTGTTAATAGTGCTGCAGTAAATATTGGAGTGTAAGTGTCTTTTTGGTATGATTTTATCTCCTTTGGATATGTATCCAGTAGTGGAATCGCTGGGTCATGTGGTAGTTCTATTTTTGTATTTTTGAGGAATCTCCATATTGTTTCCATACAGCTGTACTAATTTACATTCCTACCAACAGTGTGTAAAAGTCTCTTTTTTTCCTCATCTTCTCCAGCATTTGTTGTTTTTTGTCTTTTGGATGATAGCCATTCTTTTTTTTTTTTCGGTACTGGGGATTGAACCCAGGGGCGTTCTACCTCCGTGCTACACCCCCGGCCCTATTTTTTTATACTTTATTTTGAAACCGGGTCTCATGAAGTTGCGGAGGGCCTCACTAGGTAGAGAGAGAGAGAGAGAGACAGGGAGAGAGAGAGAGAGATAAAGATAGATAGAGAGAGAACTGAGGCTGGCTGCGAACCCGGATCCTCCGGTCTCTGCCTACCAAAGTACTGGGATTACAAGTGTGCGCCACCACGCCCAGCTCCGGATGATAGCCATTCTAACTGGGGTTAGATGATACCTTGTTGTGGTTTTAATTTGTTTTAATCAATTAATGCAACTATGCATTTTTCATGTACGTGTTGGCCATTTGTATGTCTTTTGAGAAGTGTCTGGTTAGTCCTAAAGTATCCTATTTTTATTGGAGTGTGTGTGTGTGTGTGTGTGTGCACGCACACACACGTGCATTCAGTCTTTTGAGTTCCTTATATAGTTTGGATCTCAATTCTTTGTCAATAATTGTTTGCAAATACTTTCTCCCATTCTGTAGGTTTTCTCATAATTCTGTTGGTTATTTCCTTTGCTCTGCAGAAGCTTCTTAGTTTGATAAAATTTCATTTGTCTATTTTTTACTGTTGTTGCCTGTGCCATTAGGGTCTTATCTAAAAAAGTCATTGCCTACACCCGTGTCTTGAAGTCCTTCTCCTGTATTTTCTTGTAGTGCTCCCCTAGTTTCAGGTTTCACATTTAGGTCTTTGATCTGTTTTGAGTTGATTTGTGTGTATGGTGAGAGGAAGGGATCCAGTTTCATTCTTCTGTCTATGCACATCCAATATTGCCAGCACCATTTACTTATTTAGTTTTTTTTTTTTTTGTGGTACCGGGGATTGAACCCAGGGGCGTTCTACCTCCGCGCTATACCCCTGGCCCTATTTTTTTATACTTTATTTTGAAACCGGGTCTCACGAAGTTGCAGAGGGCCTCACTAGGTAGAGAGAGAGAGAGAGAGAGAGACAGGGAGAGAGAGAGCGAGAGAGCAAGAGAGCTGAGGCTGGCCGTGAACCCGGATCCTCTGGTCTCTGCCTCCCAAAGTACTGGGATTACAAGCGTGTGCCACCACGCCCGGCTTACTTATTTAGTTTTTATGGTACTGGGGATTGAACCCAGAGGCATTCTACCTACGAGCTACACCCCTAGCCCTTTTATTAATTTATTTTTAATTTCTATTTTGAAACAGGATCATGTTAGGTTGATGAAAGTCTCACTACTTGCTGAGACTATCCTCGAACCTGCGATCCTCCTGTCTCAGCCTTCTGAGGACTGGGATTATAGGTGTGCACCACCACACCTGGCTGCCAGCACCATTTATTGAAGACACTGTCTTTTCTCCAATTCTATGTTGTTGGCACCTTTGTAAAAAATCAGTTGACTGTATGGATGTAGATTAATTTCTGGATTCTCTGTTCTGTTTCATTGGTCTGTGTGTCTATTTTTATGCTGTTTTAGTTACTATAGCTTTGTATTATGCTTTAAAGTCAGGTATTGTGATTCCTCCAGCGTATTTTTTTCCCTTCATTTTTGTTCAGGACTGCTTTGGCTATTCTGGGTCATTTGTGGTTCCATATGGATTTTAGGATTATTTTTTATTTTCATGAAGAAAAATCATTGGCATTTTGATGGAAATTGATTGATACTATAGATTGCTTTGGATAGTATGGTTATTTTATTTTATTTTATTTTATTTTATTGTGTTAATGAGGATTGAACCCTTGGCTTTGAACATGCTAGGCAAGCATGCTATACATCTCCAGCCCTTTTCCTTTTTATTTTGAGATGGTCTTGCTAAGTTAACTGGGCTGGCCTCAAATTTGTGATCCTCCTGCCTCAGCCTCCTGAGTAGCTGGGATTACAAGTGTGCACCGCCATGCCCAACCAGTATGGCCATTTTAACAATATCGATCCTTCTGACTGATGAACACAGGATGTCTTTGCATTTTTGCATGTGTGTTCTCTATAATTTGTTAAATCAGTGTTTTCTAATTTTCATTGTAGAGTTCCTCCACTTCCTTGGTTAAATTTATTCCTAAATAATTGTAGTTATTGTGAAAGGGATTGGATTCTTTCTTTTCTCTCTCTCTCTCTCTCTCTCTCTCTTTCTTTCCTCTGTTACTGGGGATTGAACCCAGGGCCATTCCACCTTTGAGCTACACCACCAGCCCTGTTTTATTTTTTATTTTGAAACAGGGTTTTGCTAGGTTGCTGAGAGTCTCTCTACTTGCTGAGGCTGTCCTCAAACCTGTGATCCTCCTGTCTCAGCCTTCCAAGTACAAGGATTACAGGCAAGTGCCACCACACTCAGCTTGTGATGTGTTTTTAAGATGGTCATCCAGTACGATGAAAGTTCAGATTGACTGTTGACTTTGGCAACATGCGGGTCATTGATGACCTTGACATCCAGTTTTCTTAGAATGATAGCAACGACAGCCTGATTGGAATGAGCTCAGTGGGAGGAGAGAAAGTAGAGATGGTAAGTATAGACAGCTTCTGATTTGACTAGCTCTCTGACTCTGCTGGGGGTATGGTCCCTTGTTCATCCCAGAGATGCTGGTGTCCTTAGGCCTCTGGAGATGGAAAATCCTTTGGGAAGTATATTAGTCAGTTTTTTTCATCACTGTGACCCAAATGCTTCACAAGAACAACTTAGAGGAGGAAAAGTTTGTGCTCATGGTTTCAGAGGCTCAGTCCATAGTTGGCTGGCTCCAAGGCAGAGACATTGTGGTGGCAGGGCAGGGCAGGGCAGAGAAAAGCTGCTCAGTTTGTGGTGGTCAGAAGCAGAGAGAGTTAGAGGAGGGGGGCAGTGACAGAGGTGGTCCTTAAGGCCCCCAGTGGCCCATCTCCAGCCATGCCCTTCCTCTGAACCTTGCGGCACGGGAGACATGCTTTTGCGCTTTTTGGGGGGGGGGGTTGAAACCAAACCATAACAGGAAGCCTTTCTATAACCTTAGAATGGAGCTCAGGTGCATCTCAGGCTCCCTGTTTCTTTTTCAGGGCTCTTGAACTTTGACTTTGCTCGGTAGTCATTACTTTCTGCAGAAGTATGTCACACCAGCCTCTCTCCACCAAGTTTTAGCTTCTTTCCTCCTCACAGGATAGTGTAATCCGGAGTTCTTGAGGAGTGAGTAAGAGAGCGTCAGGGTTACATAGGATTAGTCATGGAGTCAGAAGAGAAGAAATATGTGACCTAAAAGGAAATTTATCTGTTATTCACTCACATCAGTAAAAAAAAAAAAAATGAAGAAATTTTACATAGTTAGCTCTTGGGGTAATTTACATTCCAAAACAATTTTAGCTGCATTTCAATTTCCTCCTTCATGTATCTTAAAATCAGGAGTTCTGAGTAAAGTATAATCCGCAGACGCAGGTTTCATCGCCTCCCCTTTTCCCAGTCCACCAAGGCAAGGAGCTGAAGCCCCAAAAGGGCACTGAGATGGAGCCAAGCCAAAGGTCCTGCCTGGGGTCTCCCCTCCTCCCCAGTGGCTCCGTGGAGACGTTTAGGAATGCTGTCTGCGCCTGTCAGAAGTGAATGTGGCTGGCTCTGCGGGAGGACTGTGCGGTTTCACAGTCTAAGGAAGTATTAGGTGCACGCCTGTAATCCCCATACTTGGGAGGCTGAAACAGGAGGGTTACAGGTTCAGGTCCAGCCTCAGCAACTTAGCAAGACCCTGTTTTAAAATAAAAAGATAAATAGTGCTGGGGGTGTAGCTTGGGGGTAGAATGCCCCCGGGTTAGATCCCCAGGAACCCCCCCCCAAAAAAGAGGTGTTAGATATGTTGTTCCTATAAGGTCATATTAGGTCTGAAAAAACTTTAAATGTGAATGATGGGATTCAATTTGATCACTGCTGTCCTTCCTCTTTGCACAAGGGCGCCAACGTAAGAGGCACACCTGTTCTATTAACTCAGAATTCATCCGATCTAATGCGATTATTTCTTGTGAGAAAAAGAGGACTTTTTCTTACATGGGGTCAATCCCCTCCACTGAGTTCATAGAGGGGGGAAAAAGGAAGTGGAATTAAATGGTGCTCCAAGAAGAGCTTCGGATCCAATCCCAGGACGCTTTTCCTCAAGAGGCTCCTATAAGATAGATGGTCATGGCTTCTCTGCAGGATTTACACATTCCTCCCTTGTAAGAGGATCAGGGTGGAGTGATCGGGAGACCTTGGGCAGGTCTATCTGGTCCACTGGAAGGTACACAAAAACACTGGAGAAGTTTACCTCCCCTCTTAAACACTCCAATGTGATCACACACCACCTGCCGTGGGTTTACCCAGGCTTATTCCAGACCCACAGGAACCACAGGGTTTGAGCGCAGCTGTCTTCCTGGCTGGACATTGAGGCAGAAACCGACATGCTGCCTTCTACTGATGGAAGACCCTCACCTGGAGACAAGTGATTTCTCAGGTTCTGTCCCTTCCAAGAGAGATTTTGTTCCTACAACTTCCCCTTTTATCTTGTCTGAGGCTGGCTTCTTAAGTTCAGCATTGAAATTGAGGCATGAAAGCAAGAGGACTAGTTGGGCATCATTTCTATTAAATTGTGTAACGAGTTACCGTATTGTCGAATGCGGCTTTATATGCTTCCCCGAGGCTTTAAAAGATTGTCATTTCCAATCTTCCAATCCTGGAAGGTTCCTAGGCAGCTGTCTTCCTTACTTTTGCATTCTAATATAATCTAGTATTCTTAACTCTTTGTAGTTCTTTTTCATGCTACTATATATGTCTGTCACGGGAAATTTTAAATAAAGCCAGCCGTGTTAAATATTCATAGAGTCGATTTGCACTTGTTTAAGGTCTTTGGTGATTTATCTTCTGGAGGTGTTAATATGGCAGTTATTCTGCATTACGCTTCTTGCACCAGCATTTAATTGATCCTATATTTCATGAGGATCATTGCAGGTTTATTGCTGGTGTATTTGGAGTCGGGGCTCTGTGCTGGTAATGCAGAGGCATGCAATCCCCAAATCTGTTGTTTCCATTTTAATTGTGCGTGCTTTGAGCTGACAAGTTTGAGAAGGACTGTTACTTATTTAATAGACCTGATAGATATCTAGGGGTAATTTGTGAATGCTTTCGTGTGAATTTATTTATTTATTTATTTATTTATTTATTTATTTATTTATTGTGGTACTGGGGATTGAACCCAGGGGTATTCTACCTCTGAGCTATACCCCCCAGCCCTATTTTTTATTTTTATTTTGAAACAGGGTCTTGCTAGGTTGATGAGAATCTCACTACTTGGTGAGGCTGTCCTCGAACCTGTGATCCTTCCTGTCTCAGCCTCCCAAGTACTGGGATTACAAATGTGCGCCACCACGCCCGGCTGTGAATTTATTTTTTGAATGATGATACACAAATTGAGCATAATACATCTTGCAATTGATGTAATTATATTCTTTTGGTGGGTATTAGTGCTTGCTTTACTTCTCAGTAGAGGTTCCTGGGACACCCGAGGCTCTGTGAACGGCAGGAGTTTCATTGCTTGTTAAAGGAGGTTAATTGGCATTGCCATTCTTTCCTAGAAACAACAGCAGTTTTCCAGACCACAAGGATACCAGCATCCTAACTGTACAGTTCTCATGAAACCTTGCACATTATGGTACTGTATCAGTCTATTTTTGTTATTATAATGAAATACCAGAGGCCGGATAACCTAATAAAGAAGAGAGGTTATTTAGCTCTTTTCTTATTTAGCTCACCATTCTGGAGGTTGGAGGGCTGGTGCTGGTATTGTCTTTGCTCTTGTAAGGACCTCATGGCAGAGCACAATGGAAGGATCGTGTGCCAGAGGGAGAGATCACGTGGTGTGGCAGGAAGCCAGAGCCAGATTCAGGGGCTGGGCGCATTCTTACAATAACTTGTTCTTGTGAGAACTAACTCAGGGTGCCATGCGATCTACTTTAGTCACTTCCGAAGGCAGCACCCCCAATAAACTAAGAGCCTCCCACTAGGCCCCACCTTTTAAAGGTCCACCCTACCTGCCAACATCACCACATTGAGAACCAAGCTTCCTTCCAACACATGGCTCCTCGAGGCATGAACCACATTTAGTTCAAAGCAGGCACTTAACAGGTGTTCACTCTTGTACCCCAATAACAAATACATGTCTATACAACAGAAGACGTTTTGTTGTGTGAATCAGTCGGTGTCCCTGCAGTAGCAGTGGCACATGGACAGCACAGTGGTGGCCCGCAGGAAGAAGGAGCCTTTGGTCACCAATCAGAGTCCTTAATAAATATTTGTTTAATGAATGAAAAGTGGGATGGAAGGTAGGAAGGAGGCAGGTCTCACTGGGTAGAAGAGGACAGTAAGAACTTCAGAGGCTAGAAAATACAAGGCAAGACCGAGTCCTGAGTATTTGCATTGGATTTAATTTAGGCATCAGAGTGTTCTGGAAGGAACCCCAGACTAAGAGTTAACACACTTGGGGCTTTGCCACTTCCTTAGAGTGTGACCTTGGGTGACTCAGTGAACTGGAGAGCCCTGGTTTCCTCAGCTGCCCTGCCTTCCCCAAAGGCATAGTATGAGGCTCAGAGGAGAACATTATATGACAGTGTTTCGCAAGCCACAGAGGGTCGTGCATATTAGGTGCTGTGAGCCTTGATGGAAGATGAGGAGGTTCATTGGCTCCACAGATACTGAGTGTCTGCAGGGGCGCGTGGGTAAAACACAGACCTCGCCTCCTGGCTTTCAGTCTAGTGGGTGAGAAGGACATTAATCAAACAATGACTCAGCTTTAGAATCACAAACTGTTCTAAGTACTTGAAATACAGGGTGCCAGAGGCTCATTCTAGTGTGGGTGGGGATGGAACCCAGCCTTGGGTTGAATATTTACCCAGTAGACTGTGCAGTCTTTAAGGTTCTTGGTGGAGAATGACTTAAAGCCCCAGTTGCTTTAGGAAGTCTAATCTCTTAGGAGAGACTGATGAAGGTGTGGAGTCTTGGGAAAATAGTAAATGAAGTTACTGTCATATAAGAAACTTGGAACTGCCCTAGTGTTTATGGGTTTAATATCCCATCTGAAATGGTTGGGACCAGAAGTGTTTCAAATTTTAGAGTTTTTTGATTTTTGAAATATTTGCATAGGTGACCGACCAGTTGAGCATGCCTAATTCCTAAATTCAAAATCTAAAATGCTCCAAAATTCAATACTTTTTGAGCATCATGGTTCAACTTGTACTTTTTGGTTTAAGGAGGGCTGTTCAATCTGTAATTGTTCAACGTTGATATATTTATGTGAAGTTTTTTGGGTTCTTGATGTATATATGGTTATTTGATATACTAGTTGTTTCAGTCAGCATTCTCACTGCCATGACCCAACAAGCCAGACCACACACAACTTAGAGGAAAGAAGATTTATGTGCTCACAGTTCTGGAGATTTCAGAGTTTCAATCTATGTCAGGCCGGGTCTGTGGAGCTTAGGGCATGGCGGTGGGAAGCAGAGAGAGAGAGAGAGAGAGAGAGCAAAGGGAGGGGGGATCATGTATAACCCCCAAGGCCACACCCCCAGGGATGGTGGCTCAGCAACCGAGCCCTGCCTCCAACATGGCTGCCTTGTTTCTGGGAGGGCTAGCGGGATGTTCTAAATGCATGTTTACCCTAGTAAACATGTATTTTTAGTTAAACATAAAGTTGTTTAACATAAAATATTAGCAAACAGATGTAGGTTCTTCTGTGTGCCAGAGACCTTGTACTTAGTGCTTTGTACATATTAACTCTCAACAACCACATGAGGGACTGAGACTATATTAATTTAGTTTTACAGATGGGGAAATTGAAACTTTCCAGGCTACACAGCTGGGAAGTGGGACTTGGGCCCAGGCTATAGCTCCAGTGTGTGTTCATCTTCACCACATTATCAGTTTTTCATTTAAAGACAAAGCATGTGACATAGAATAAGCAGGGATAAAGATGTTAACAAAGCAATCCTTAACCCTGTGAATCCTTTTGTCTCAGTATATTTTCTTCCTCCTGTTTTATAAGATAAATTTTTATTAATTACAAAATTAAGGGAAAACTATTTTAAGGCAATATTTATTTATTTATTTATTTATTTATTTATTTATTTATTTATTTTGGTGGTACTGGGGATTGAACTCAGGGATGTTCCACCTCTGAGCTACACCCCAACCCTATTTATTTTTTTGTTTGAAACAGGGTCTCACTAAGTTGCTGAGGCTGGCCATGAACCTGCAATCCTCCTATCTCAGCCTCTCAAGTTCTGGGATTACAAGCATGTGCCACCAAAAAGTTGTATTGCAGTTTGCATTTTTCAATGAAATATTATTAAAAGCTTGGTGAAACATTAAAAGCTGGTCATGGTGGCTCACGCCTGTAATCCCAGTACTTGGGATGCTGAGATAGGAGGATTGCAGGTTTGAGACCAGCCTCAGCAGCTTAGCAAGGCCCTCAACAACTTAGTAAGACCCTGTTTCAAAATAAAAAATAAAATGGGGGCTGAGGGTGTAGCTCAGAGGTAGAATAACCTAAGCCCCTGGGTTTAATCCCCATTAAAAAAGAAAAAAAGCATGGTGTCCTTAACCCTGCTGTCTGGGCTGTATGAATTCCCAGTTTCTCCTTTGTTTCATCACTAGAGTAACTACCAGTGGAGTCGGTGAGTGTCTAAATCTGTTTGGGTGGATCTTATGTGAGGTTAGTCTGGAGAATCTTTGAACAGATAGCATCTCTGGTGTGCACCTTAACTGACTCCTTGAATTCACAGATTCAGACCTAAAATGAGGGCGAGCCACTGCCATAGGGCCCTTTGGCTAATTACTGGCAGTCAGAACCAGAGAGCATCTACCCAGAACATCCACCCAGTGTTCCCCAGCCACTTGTTAAGGCTTTTCCCAGCTTCCTGCCTTTGTGAAGTGAGTGTGCGTGGTGTTGGGAATCAAATCCAGGGCCTCATGCACGCTAGGCATGCACTCTACCACTGAGCTACACCTCCAGCCCCTCTGTGTGTGTTCTGTATTATATATTATTTCCATTCTGTTGCATTTGCGCAAATATAATTGGCAGTGAAATTTTGTTTTAATTCAGTTAAGTCCCAATGCTGCCAAGTAGGGGCAGGACACACTGAATGTTGGTTGCAGATAAGTTTATGTTTCAGTGATTTCAATTTAACTATTAATAAGATCTTAAACATTTTCCCCTATAATTTTAGTTTTTGTTGACCCAGAATACTTTATGAAATGAGCCTTCATGTGCTAATTTCCCTCATCTCACTGTTATAGTTTTTGTTTATTTGGCTTATTTTTCTTGACACCAAATTAAAAACTAGTCCTAAACTGTGGGCCAATGTGAATACATTATAAAAAGTCTTAATTCGGAATTAAACTAAGCCCTTGGCTTTGGATTGGCTTGGTTCGTGGCTCAGCACCACTGACATTTTGTCATAGTGATAGTAAGAAAAATGTTTTGCAGTATCTCATAAGAGACTAATACATATTACTTTTAGATTCTGCTTTTATTTCTTGGCCTTTGGGATCTGCCAGGAACAAATGATGCTTTCTCTCTATTATGACTGAGTTTATCCCCCCAAGGGCTCTGTTTTAATTTGGTTAGAGCTGTTAACTGCTAAAAAGTAGATTCTCTGCAGGAATCGGCTGTGGATATAATGTTACTAAGAAAGAGACAAGCTTGCAATTTTGCAAATTGTTTTATTTTCTTTAATTGGTTAGAGTCTTTTTTTGGACTCCTTATGCTTCCTGTGATTGGTGTGAGTCTTTCCATACAATGTCTTTGGTCCCTGTTTTATCACCTACCATTTATGTCTTCTTTTTTTTTTTTTTTTTTTTTTTTTTTTTTTTT
>PVJS01058088.1:0-11874 GCA_004027185.1 Glis glis
GTGTGTGTGTGTGTGTGTGTGTGTGTGTGTGTGTGTGTGTGTATGTGTTTTGCTGGGATTGAACCCAGGGGCATTCTACCTCTGAGCTACACCTCCAGCCCTTTTTATTCTTTATTTTGAAACAGGGCCAAGTTGCTGAGGATGGCTTTGAACCCGCAATCCTCCTGTCTCAGCCTACCAAGTACTGGGATTATAGTTGTGCGTCACTACGCCGAGCTGGACTTGCGTCTAATGGACAGCCTAGAAGAAAAATTCAAGCAGACGCTCCAGCCCAGTCAAGCCTTCAGATGCCTGCAGCCCAGCCACGGCCTGACCGACCTCATGAGAGATCCTGAATTGGAACCACACAGCTAAGCTGCTCCCAAATTCCTGACCCACAGAAAATGCTTTTTGTTCAATTTGCCCGGCAGCAACAGAGGGATAATCTATAAGGTTACTCTATGTTAGGAGTCTCGAATCATCATTAAAAGTCCCTCGAAGGTTCTGCTCAGACACTACCAGAATGGAGCACACTGGTATTTGCAGTGACTTCCGCTTCTGCTTAGAGCAAGCAATCTAACAAAAATATGAGAGCCCAAAATATGGGACACGTATGTATCTCAAATTTTTCTAGCAGCCTCATTAAAAAAGGTAAAAAGAACCAGGTAAGGTTAATTTAATAATAAATTTTATTGAATCCAATACATCTAAAATACTGACATTTCAACATGTCACCATAAAAACATGGTCAATATTTTTTAAGTCTCAATGAAATGTTTTATATTCTTTTTTTGTACTAATTCTTCAAAACCTAGTGTATATTCTATACTTTGGCACATCTCAATGCAGAATGGTCTTATTTCAGGTCTCAACAGTCACACGTGGCTAGTGGTGAAAAGACCTCACAGAGTAAGTCTAGAGTATTTCTTCTGCAGCCTGTTACCCTTTCAGAAACACCAGTGGAGAGCCCGGGAGGTAAAAGTAAAGAACTGTTTAAATACCTAACGGATCCTTTTTATTCTCTTTTACTGAGCTACCTCATTTGTATGGCTCCCAAGCTGGGAAGCCTTCCCAGAAGAAAGAGGGAAAGAACAGTACTTGCTGTCAAGAGGAGGGGCCACTTGGAAAAACTGAAAGAAATTCTTCCTGCACAACATCAGAACTAATCGCCAGAACACCGAGAACATCATCCACATTTTTATTAACTGATGTTTCCCTGACCATTCACCCATCCAGCCACTGCCACACACATCTACATATATTCAAAAAGACCCAAAGATGTGCTTGTTCTGAAGGGGAAGATCTTGAAGGAAATGAAGGGGGGAAAGGCAGAGTAAAAGAACATTTGGCTTTCTCCAAAAGCACTCTCTCCAGTTAACACATCTGTCTCCCCTGGCAACGTTACCTTCTAGAATCACTGCTTTATTTCCTCGTGTGTGTGTGTGTGTGTGTGTGTGTGTGTGTGTGTGTGTGTGTACCCAGGACCTTGAACATGCTAGGCAAGCGCTCTACCTCTGAGCTACATCCCCAGTCCCTAAAATCACTGTTTTAAAAGGTGACAGGCCAGAGCCAGGACTCTTCAAAGGACAGTGATCACACAAGAAAATCCACTCCAGTGCAGCCACACCATCCTTTTCCTCCTCCCGCTCCTACTTCTTGGAGAGCTAGATTCAGACACTGTGGAAAAAAGCCCAGCTGTGTGAGTCACCAACGCCATCCCAAGGGGTCTGGGCAAAATCCAGAGGACAGCTGGAAGCAGCTGTTGTGAGATCAACTGCAACAGGGAGGGAAGGAAGAAAAAGGATGAATTCATAGTTTATTACACATGATCCCATTCTGGCCTCAGAAAAGCTGGTTTTGATTTTTTCTCCCAAACAAAAAGTTTCTTCTCCCTTCTTAAGATTCTTCTCCAACTGAAGGAAGCAATAATTGAGTCACCACTAATGACCCCCTGAAACTATAATCTAATGTGGGATATGCCACTCCCATGTGTGTCTCCCACAACACAGGGGAAACTAGAATCCATCAGGTGAGGAAAGAATTATTAAAAAGCAGCTTTAAAGGCAAGACACTTTAACTTGAATAAAACTCTTAAAAGAAAAAAGCCACCAGGAAATATAAGACTGCTGAAATCTAGCACAGAAACAGCTCCAGAGAAAGAGAGGTTGCTGATTATGGAAGAAGTGCCAGGAGTGTTTCTCTGCACAACTAGAAGGCCACCAACCTCTGGACTTCTACTTTCCTACAGTCCAAAAGGATAAAGATCTTCACACATCAACCCCTGAAGTCCTGAAGAAAAGGTGGCTGAGCACTAGTCCATGTACTGGACTAAAATGAAGAGCAGAGCAACAGAGAATAGGTACCCTTCCTGAACAAGAACTTCTCGGCGTTTGGCAGGTAAGGGGACAATAAGGATTCCCTGGCATCTGGTGCAAACCAATACTGATTTAATGGGCTCTGGTAAAATGAGACCTAGAGAATGAGCATTCTCTACCAGGTCTCACTACGCCCTGACAACCATCCTTCAAATTCCTGGGTCTACAGCTCGAATGGTTTTGATCAACACACATGCCGAGGTGGTCAGTCTTGGATTCTTCAGTCATTTCAGACATCCACACATAGAAGCAATCCATACCCTTCAAACTCACCAGCCAGAAAGAACATAAGATCTGCCTTCAGAAGAAGTCTAGACAGACTGATAAAAGCCAATGAAGAACTGGTGTAACTCAGTGGCAGAATACTTACCTAGCAAATGTGAGGCGCTGTGAGGCCTAAATCAATTAATTAATTAATTTAAAGCTAATGAAAAGCCTCTTTCACTCTCCTAGCTACCGACCTGCCATGAGTAGCACTATTTCTAAAAGATACAAAGATTCAAAATACCTCTATTCATTCCCTTCTCCTGAGTGTAGGCCTTTTACTACAGGATTTTATTCATTTCTTTCACAAATATTGTTTACCGTTACATCACTTTGAAAGACCTCTTGCAGCTGAGCACGGTGGCACATGCCTATAATCCCAGTACTTGGGAGGCTAAGGCAGGAGCATCGCAGGATCAAGGCCAGAATATGCTACCTTAGCAAGACCCTGTATCCAAATTAAAAATAAAATGAAATAGGGCTGGGAGTGTAGTTCAGAGGTAGAAGAGTATCCCTATGTTCAATTCCAAGTACCATCAATAATAATAAGAATAAAAATAAGACTCTTGCAAATAATTTTTTAAAAAATTGGAGATCCTGTAGGTAGTCGACAGAATTGAGATGGGGAGGGAACATGGAAGGAGGTGTCTGCTTCCAGGACCAGAGAAGTTTCCCTGGGTCGCCCAAGTTTGTGATCAAAATAATAGCTTCATTAAAAAGAATCTAAAAGTCACCAGGTGCAGTGGCACATGCCTGTAATGCCAGTACTTGGGAGGCTGAGACAGGAGGATTGCAGGTTCAAAGCCAGCCTCAGCAATTTACCGAGGCCCTCAGCAACTTAGTGAGGCCCTGTTTCAATTTTTTAAAAATAATAAAATAGGGCTGGAGGTGTAGTTCAGAGGTAGCATGACCATGGGTTCCATCCTCAGTAACACACACACAGAACCTAAAAGTCATAAAATTTTTTTTTGGGTGGGGGTATGCCATTCTAACTCTGAGCTACTTCCCCCCCAGAGTTACCCCCCACCTGGGCCCTATTTATTTTGAAAAAGGGTCTTGCTAAATTGCTAAGATTAGCAACTGTCTCAGCCTCCCAAGTACTGGGATTACAGGCATGTGCCACTATGCCTGGCTATGAAAACATTTTCAATTGCCTTAGATAACATTCTATATTTCCTTTTTCTTCCCCTTTGTGCTTCTCCTAAGTGTACAACAAACCTAGAGTTCTATACTAAATTCTGGTACAATTTTATGTTAAATATAGTCTTAGCTTTCTCACCAACAAAATAACAAGGTATGCTACTATGCCATATTTTATATCATCAACTTAAACTGCTGGTTAATTTTGGCTGGGCTTCTACCAACTAAATTAAAAGCCTTTACCGAACACCCCTCTGCCTGGGATCTTACACCTCTTGCCCACACAAACCTCAGCACAGAGTAGAACCTCAAATAATACCTCTGGGTTAGGTTAAAATGAGTGCAGGGGTGAGGTGGAGAGACTGGGTCTAAAATGCACAAGATGCAAGCACTGTAGGGAGCCACTCTCCAGCAGGGGGAGGGAAAGGACTTGATCAAGTATCCTGAGGAGGTAGCATCTGGGGTCTGCCTCTCCTGTGACAGCAACACAGATAAGCAGCTGAAACCACTTGCACCTTCGTCCCCTTCTCCTTCAGTGTGCATTTCTGACGACCACAGAAACTCCCTTTCCAATTAGCCAGTGACAGCTACTGCCATGGTAATCAGAAATGATTTTAATAAGTCTAGTCATCTGTTTTCAAGGGCGACTTAAGGAAGCCAACAGATGAGAACATCCCAGACCAGCTATGGAGTGTCTGTGAGGTTGAAAAGGTGAAAAGGGGGTGTGTGACAAGAAATTATCACTAGTTAAAGGTCAGAGTGTGTTCAACTCAAACGTGGGTATAACACAGGATTTTTTCTGAAAGCTTTTAATTTTTCAGCCAAGACAACAAGAAAAAGTAATCATAGTTAGGATCTAATGGCAAAGTACAAATTGACTTTTTAAAAATAAATGATAATTACATTTTCAAGGGACTTGCCATGTAAGAATTTTGGCTAACCACGTATTGTATGGGTAGACGCTATTGACAGTACTTAGCAGATGGAAGCTAGTTAAACACCCCAGCTCACAGTTTCTTGGAAGACAGTTATCCAAAAGACAAGGCTGGCCTTGTACTTGTGATCCTCCTTCCTCAGCCTCCCAAGTTGCTGGGATTACAAGCATGCACCACCGCACCCAGCAGAAACTAGATTTCTTAAAGACATAATTTATGGGGAGAACTTTTGTCGTTTACAAGAAGCATAGGAATGCACTATTAATTTTACACATTTAATATCTAAAAGGAGGAATGCAAAAGTTATAGTCCTTAATGACAATGCTAAAACACATTCCCTATATTTAAACACAGAATTTTAGAGCTGGAAGAGACTGCAAGACAATAAATCAATATAACAGCAATCCCAACATAAATGTATCCAAGGAGTTCAAAGCACTTGGCTTTAAATACTATACATCTGCAACAAGAAGAAGACTTTGAAGCCTTAACTTTTGCATTTCATGATTTGTATTCATTTATAACCTTTGTATTATACTTAACTTTATTTTAAGAAATAAAGAAGAAAGGTTGCAGGGAGGAACAAAAGAAGGGAGGCAAGAGGACAGGGCAGGGGCAGGGGAAAATGAATAAAAGTTCCCAAAATGTTTTTCATCATCTCCTATCATGTGAAAAAATCACCTCGCTTTCATTCTCAGTACCTGTCTTCTCTGGGTCTGCTTTCCTTTGATTTTCCTCTAGCCTCCCTCAGGGTGTGTGTGTGTGTGTGTGTGTGTGTTTCCACACCCCATTTCTCTCTCCCTCTTCCTTTGTATTTTTGCCTTTGGCAGTCTTCCTTCCTCCTGTGCCCTGGCTGCTTCTGGACATCTTTCTCTTAACCTCTCTCCAAGTCCACATCTCCATACAACACAAAAGTAAATCTTACTCAAAGGGTGTGATGGTGCATGCCTGTAATCCCAGTACTTGGGAGGCTCAGACAGGAGGATTCCAGGTTCAAGGCCAGTTACAGCATCTTAGTAAGGCACTTTTTCAAAACAAAAAATAAACCAGGCGTGGTGGTACACGCTTGTAATCCCAGTACTTGGGAGGCTGAGACAGGAGGACCTCAGGTTCGCAGCCAGCCTCAGCAAAGTAGTGAGGTCCTCCACAAAGTAGCGAGACTCTGTTTCAAAATAAAGAATAAAATAGGGCTGGGGATATAGCTGAGAGGTAGAATGCACCTGGTTCAATCCCCAGTACCCAAAAAAAAAAAAATTCTTTTGAACCTGAGTTCACGACATATGATTTTTAGAGATTTTTTAAAGATGCCTTTTATTAAAGAAATACAAGATATAATTTTTCTTACTGTTGAAAATCAAGGTATGGTAACAGAGAAAAAATAGCCACTGAAACTGGCTGTTCCTATAGTATATACTTTGGGAGGCTGTTTGGCAATAGCAATGAGAAGTTTCAATGTGTATACCCTTAGAACCCAATAATCCCTTCTCAGAATCCATCCTCCTGGACTTACCTTCTGTGCACAGGAACACATACAAGCAGCCTTGCATATTGTGACAAAAGGCTGGAAACAACCTAAGTGTCTTGCAACAGGAAATGTTTCAACAAATCATGATTTTAAAAAACAAACAAAGCCGGGCGTGGTGGCACACACTTGTAATCCCAGTTCTTGGGAGACTGAGACCAGAGGATCCGGGGTTGCGGCCAGACTCAGAAACTTAGTGAGGCCTCCGTAACTTAGTGAGACCCTGTTTCAAAATAAAGAATAAAAAAATAGGGCTGGGGTGTAGCTCAGAGGTAGAATGCCCCTGGGTTCAATCCGCAATACCGCAAAAAAAAAAAAAAATAAGCTGGGCGTGGTGGCACATGCTTGTCATCCCAGTACTTGGGAGGCTGACACAGGAGGATCGCAGGTTGGCGGCCACCCTCAGCTACTTAGTGAGGCCCTCCACAACTAAGTGAGACCCTGTTTCAAAATAAAGAATAAAAAATAGGGCTGGGGATGTAGCTCGGATGCCTGTGAGTTCGATCCCCAGTACCACAAAAAAATAATAATAATTAATTAAATTAAAAAATCTTACTACTGAACACTAAACTATGTATGTAGTCACTTAAAAGAATGAGGTTGGTCTGCATAAACTAAAGCAAAATGTTCCCCAACATGTTTTGTTCAATGAAAAAAAATGTGAATCTTTAGGTATATAAAGAGGGTCTAAATCTATGTATATACATGTTCAGAATTTCTCCAGAACATAAACTACATTCTTATCACACCAATACTCCAAAAGGAACCTTTCAGACTCTTGTGGTCCTAAAAAGCTTCCACATTCCAAAGTTCTTCTGATTGCTAATCTTCTTCAAAAGACTCTCCTTGACCTCTTGAACTCTATACAACCAAGAACCCCTTCTTTGTCTGTCTACCAGCTCATCAGCTGGGCCTACCAACACCCCTTGTACATCCCGACAGCTTTGAATTTTTCTTCAGACTTTAATACTTCTTCCACATCCTGATATTAATTCATTTCCCCCATAAATACCACGCAGCCTTTCAAAGCCTAAAGCAATTACCAGGAGTTGGTTTTCTTTTCACTTCCCATTGGTGCTCTTCTATCAATTAATTTCATTCATTGTTCAGGAAACATTTAGTGAGTGACAACTGTATACCATGTATCATAATAAAGAGTCAAAAAGAAAAACCTAACACCTGGTCCCTGTGTTAAGAAACTTACAGCCTAGGAGAAATTTTCAAAATTAAACTTAACATGGCATATAGAGAGGGGGGAAAACAGGATTTAGAGAGGCAGCCTTCAAATGTTCAGCTACACAAAGCAAATGGATAGCACTGGATACCTCTAAGGTAGAAAAGAAACTGGAGGTGCTAATCAACATGGCCACTGACTTCATGTTTGAGTTTTGGGTTTTTTCATTTGTGAGAATACATTTGCATGCTAATGTGCAATTAAGATTAAACTTTACGAAAAAGGTGATGTTTAATCTTTATCCTCCTAACGCCTATCTAGCATGGTGCCTTGGAGCTCAAAAATGGAACTCCATAGATGGTCACTAAATCAAAGAACAAATGGATGTGCAGAGGTCTACAAAGCAGAGTGGAGGAGGTAGGAAACAACCATATTCAACAAACTGCCTTAACTCAATACCTGTGCTTTAAAGTTAACGCAGGGTTTCTCAATCTCAGCACTATGGACATTTTGGACTGATTAATTCTTCATTTTGACACTGGAACAACTGTGCATTTTAGGATGTTAAAGCAGCATGCCTGCCTCTACCCACTAGATGCCAATAGCAGCTCCACAACTAGGAAAATCAAAAGCATCTCCAAACATTGCAAAACCACTCCCATTGAGAACCACTGAGTTAATGCTTATCCATCATCCTCTCCTCCTCAACCTCCAAGATTTTCAACTTGCCCAACAATTTCAACTCTCAGTCTTCCATTATTTCAACACCCAAGAAGACAACATGGGTAGAGTGCCTGCCTAGCACAGTATGTGCTAGGCCCTGGCTTTAATACCCAGCAAGAAGGAGGAGGAAGAAGAGAAGGCAACACATCCAAAATCTAGACTCCAAGTTCTTCTGACTACTTCCTTCCAGGGGCACTACCTCCACCAAATCATTCACTGGATCCTTGTGCATCATCACTACCCAAAACTCTCCTAAAGTCATGGTCTCAGGCTCCTATCACAAGCTCCTGGCCTTTTCTTCTCCTCTTTATTTTACCAGAACCTGTTTATCCCATTAGACCAATGCCTGGCCTTGGATAAAGTGCCCTGGCTACACTTGTGGACTAAGTACTATCTGATAAACTTAAGAAACCACCAGAACCACTGCAATCCAACCTGGCACTTAATTAAGGCTTAGCAATTCTTTTATTCCACTTCTTTGTGAATCCCGTTACACAGGAAGAGCAGCCAATTCTAAAACTTCTCTACACTCAAGGTGCCAACACCACCTCAGCCACCTGCCATTCTTCTCTAATTGAATGAAGACTTACTGAGTTCTTCCAACATAAGCTCATTCAACTTCCCTTCTCATAACCTTATATTCCTGAGTATTAAGTGTTCAACAAACATTTGTTAAATTTAGGGAGAAAAAATGCCATGGCTTAATGTTGGCTGTATTTAAAAGAATGATTTCTATGAGGAGAAAAAATAGTCCTAAATTTCATTCTAATTCAAGATCTTATTCTACAATCCTAAGCAACCTTAAGGAAAGACAACACGCCTCTCTAGTTTCTCAAGGCTACAACCAACAACCAACGGCCACATTGCCACTATAGGGACCCTCTGGACAAGCCCAAAAGCACATCGAGGTTTCAGAAGTATATAAACTCCAACAACAACTGATCACACTGCAAAAGTGCTGCCTATAAATGTAAGTCCTAGTTCCACAATTCAGTGAGATGCAGAGGAAGCTTAACAGGATGACAGAGCCTTGATGGCAACTCACATGCTAAGCACCCATCCCCAGCGCTCTTGTGGAGACAGACGAATATTCCCTGAGAGGAAAGCTTGCTCTGCAACATGAGACAGGAGCTTTAATAATTAACTGGTATAGGCAATTGTACGACAGCTGTACCATTAAACATCTCCTTTTCACCTAACCCTAGTGCCGTCCACAGGTACGCGGTTACTGTCAGAAGAGAAAGGCAGCAAGTGTGCTCCATCAAAAGAATCACTCAGCCCCTCCTGAAGCGAATCCGTAGCACGGTTCACCAGCTTTTGTTTCATCAGGTAAATATGGAATAAGCAGCTGGGCAAAAGCTTTAGCAAAAGAGAGCCAAACGGTTCTCAAAATGTGTCCTAAACTTTTTTCTTGACCTTTAACTTATGGGAGCTTAGACGAGTATCTTAAAAGCATTTCTAGTCAGCCATTTTTGGTAACTTGTGAGCAAAATTATTTTTAGCTGAAAAAGTTTATTTCAATCCCTCACATAACTCAGAAGCATCTGACCAGGTCTAGTTCAAGCTTTCCAGAGTAGTTTGTATTTGAGTGGATTCAAAGCACAGAACATTTCAAGCTTCAAAAGAGCAGCTTTCTCCTTAAGAGGCAAGGACAACCAAAAGGTGCTAAATACATGGAAAAATATCACTTGCCTACCTGCTACCCACTCAGTATACTGTGGCGATTAAGCACTTAAACATTCATAAGGCTTCGTGAAAGCCCCTGACGGACAAAATGTTACAGCATTCCACGCTATGAAAAGCAAAATGCATGCCCGCCTGGCAGCAAGTGCTTCACATAAATTCAAATATAATAAAATAGAACATAAAGTTCAAGTTGTTTCCATGCAGCACTCAAACTGTGATTCCAAATAGAGGGAAAGTTTCTTCTAGGGTGAAGATAGCAGAGGAAAGGAAGAGAATGAGCAACTCCTCTGGAAGGCAGCACAATTACATCCATACAACATAACCAAATACAGGTTTTCTTTATGTTCTCTCTCTCTCTCTCTCTCTCTCTCTCCCTCCCTCCCTCTCTCTCTCTCTCCCCCCCCCTCTCTCCTCTCTCTGAAAGAAGACAGCAGTATCCTCCACCAACCACTTTGAGAGTATGCTCCTCGAGTGGCAGGATGATCCAACCACCACGTCCAGGCGGCCTGTTGAGCAGTGGGACACAGTGGCAAGGGGGCGGCAGACTGGGGAGGGACCAAGTACCAAAGACACGCTGGGAAAAAACTCTGCCCTCAGGCCCTCCATCCCAACCCCACTGTCCCGCTTGCCGCTCCTCTCATACCCTGTCCTCTCACATGCTGTGGCTCTGGCCAGAAATGGCCTGTCCTTCCCTCTCCTTTGCCTGCCTAGTCCCTGCTCACTCACTCACTCCTCAGCAACAGCTCTTGCAGAACGTTCCCTTATGCTATATAAGAATCCTGCCCCCAATTCTGCTCCCACAGAAACGCGAAGTCACTTCTGTGAGGGTACAGAAGCTCCTCTATAATACCATCAGGTTGTTTGGTTCAGGAATAAAAGGCTGCTTCCAAGTCCACTGTTCATAAAATTGCAATAGGAAAAAATCCAAGTAACCCATGGGTGCGCACCTACATAGAGGACACTTCTGTAAGTTGCACACTAGCCCATTGCACCACTGGAGCTCTGTAAGGGGATATTTCTTAAGAACCCCACAGAGGCTTGTGGTAGTGGTTCTGATCCACTCTGTTTCTTCTCAACCCACTTCATGACTTGCACTTGACCCTTTATAACAATTGAATAATGTTGAATAATTGATCCTATATGCACATCCAACATTTATAATTTTAATTCATCCTATATGTACATCCAACATTTATAATTTTCTTTTTTGGGGGGGTGGTTACTGGCAGTTGAACCCAGGGGCATTCTACCTCTAAGCCACACCTCCAGCCCTATTTTATTTCTTATTTTGAAACATGATCTTGCTAAATTGCTGAGGCTGGCCGCAAACTTGCGATCCTCCTATCTCAGCCTCCCAAGTATTGGGAATATAGGCATGCATCACCACGCCCGGCTAGGGACATTCTACCTCGGAGCTACACCCCCTGCCCTTTTCTTTCCTTTTTTTGAAACAGTGTCTTGCTAAATTGCTGACGTTGGTCTCAAACCTGTGATCTTCCTTTCTCAGACTCCCAAGTACTGGGATTACAGGTGTGTACCACCACACCCAAACATTTACAATTTTCTAACGTTACTTTCCATTTTTAATCAATTCTACATTTATCCACTCCTTCATAACAGCATTTTCACAGTTAATAATAGATGTAATAAGCCGGGCATGGTGGCACATGCCTGTAATCCCAGTACTTGGGAGGCTGAGACAGGATTTGAGGCAGGTTCGAGGACAGCCTCAGCAACTTAGAGTCTCTGCAACCTAGTGAGATCCTGTTTCAAAACAAAAAGTAAAAGGGCTGAGGGTGTAGCTCAGAGGTAGAATGCCCCTGGCTTCAATCCCCAGTATCAAAAAAAAAAAAAAACCAGGTGCCCGGCGTGGTGGCGCACGCTTGTAATCCCAGTACTTTGGGAGGCGGAGACCGGAGGATCCGGGTTCGCGGCCAGCCTCAGCTCTCGCTCTGTCTCTCTCTGTCTCTCCTTAGTGAGGCCCTCCGAAACCTCGTGAGACCCGGTTTCAAAATAAAGCATAAAAAATAGGGCCGGGGGCGTAGCGCGGAGGTAGAACGCCCCTGCGTTCAATCC
>PVJS01058089.1:0-11873 GCA_004027185.1 Glis glis
TTTTTTTTTGCGGTACCAGGGATTGAACCCAGAGGCATTCTACCTCCGGGCTGCACCCCCAGCCCTATTTTTTGTTCTTTATTTTTGAAACAGGGTCTCACTAAGTTGCAGAGGGTCTCACTAATAGCTGAGGCTGGCCGCGAACCCGGATCCTCCTGTCTTAGCCTCCCAAGTACTGGGATTACAAGGGTGCGCCACCACGCCCGGCTCAGGATCAGGAATTCTGTTGGGAACTGTCATGGACATGCTAGCTGGGATCAAGTCCTAAAGGCACAGACTTAAGGATTCTTCTCCATTTCTGACCAAGTGCTTTCTCCCTCTGGGCCCGTCAGGTAACTATAGTAATCATAGGCTTCTAAAGAGGCCACTCTATCCATCCCTGATGCCTTCGAATTGGCTTGTGTTGCAAGGTCTCTAGAGAAGAGGCCAGGGGGGTTTGTTTGTTTACTGCAAGAGTCATTTACATGCAACATTAATTTTCAGGAGACTGGCCCAAGTAGCATATTTTAAATTCTTTCCCTCTCTCTCATAGATTTACACAAACTTAATTAATAGATACATGATTTCTTAATAGTACCAATATATTAGGTAATAGCTTTTCTCCTGTCTTTCTCTCTCTTGTACTAGGGATTGAACCCAGAGGGGTTCTACCTATGAGCTACATCCTCAGTATTATTATTTTATTTTATTTTATTTTGAAATAGGGTCTTGCTAAGTTGCTCAGGCTGGCCTCCAATCTGCAATCTTCCTGTCTCAGCCTCCCAAGTCCTGGGATTATAGGTGTGGGCCACTATGGCTGGCTCTATCTCTTTTATCTTCAAACTTTTCTAGTTCTTCTTTTCTTTCATTTGGTATACAGTCTTTGTGACCAAAACACTTGCTTCATTGTTCATTTTATTAGTTTTCTTTCAGTATTCTTATTTTTCCTCTTTCTCTCTCTCTCTCACTCTTGCTCTGTCTCTGTCTCTCATCTTTCATTGTTTCACACATTTTGTGTGTGTGTGTGTGTGTGTGTGTGTGTGCGCACACGCATGGTACTGGGGATAGAACCCAGGGGCCCTCTACCTCACGGCTATACACCCGTAGCCCTGTTTTATTTTATTTGGAAACAGGGTCTTGCTAAGTTGTTGAGGCTGGCTTCAAACCTGCAATCCTCCTGTCTCAGCCTCCCAAGTACGGGGATTACAGGCGTGCACCACCACACCTGGCTCTGTTTCTTATTCGTTGTTTTTTTGCTGGCCTTCCAAAAATTTTTGGATGGCTTCTTCCGGTTACAGAGTCATACCAAAGATAATTTAAACAGTTAACCCTTTTTGAACATCCTTAGAATGGGTTAGCTCCTTGAGATCTCACCACATTCCTCTGCGGTCAGGACCGCTGTGGCCCTGTTGGCAGATGAGAATGTGGGTTGGCAAGACTAAACAAGCTTCTCAAGGTTTCCTGGTTAGTTCGGTGGTAGAGATGGGAGTTGGTTCAAGAACTTGATTCAAGAACTAAGTGTGAAATCTATACAATAACAAGAGAAAGAGAGGACCGAGGAGTGGGGGTGGTTCTGGTACGTAGAAGTGCCGTGCTAACACTGAGCCTCACTTGGATCTCTCAACCTGGATAGTAAACACAGTGACCACCTTGCGGAGACAGGAGTCGGACAAGTCAGAGGGTAGAGATCTGACCTGTCTTGACAACTCAGAAACCTGTCCCCACTGGGCTCTACATTACTTGCCACCAACTTAAAACTAGCCAGAATGACTTCTCTCCCATGTAACATTTTCTCTTTCCAAGGTTCTAGGTTATCAATGTCTTCTGATTCTTTATGGAAAAAAATGTGAAGGAGAATTGAGAAGAAAAACACCTCAGTTTCCCCGGGCATGCTGCACAGAAGCATCCCGCATTGTTTGGGTCTCACTCTTTTCAGGGGTAGCCAGCTCTGCCTCTTGACAGATAGCTCCGATGGCACTGGTGTGGGGACTCTACATCCTCCACACTCTGACCAGCAGCATCCGCTGAGCGCTTCTCCGAGTGCATTGTATAAAGGATGCAGAAGGTAGAGAAGTCCTGGCGCATTCTTTTCAGAGTTTGCTATCTAATTTGGGGAGCAAGATGAACGCAAAGGAGACAGTAGACAACAAGGCGAGAGAGTGTGGGCTAAGCTATCGTCTGAGTATATGGTGCAGGGGTAAAGGCAGTGTGTGGAGATAAATGTTCAACACCCGGCTTCTAGAAAGAAGACAAAAGGTCCTGATGTTTAATGGTTGCTCATTTCTTAGATGAAATTTTTCTCCAGGGAAGATTTCAATCACTGAACACGGGGCTGGGAGGTGACGTGCGCATCTGCTCCGGCGGGCTGGGGTGAGCAGGCTTCCCGAGAGCACTGGGTGTGGGCTCCGTGGAAGGGAAGCCATGGGCGGGGTTGTTGTGAGAAGATGTCCTGGAAGTGGTAGATAACCAGCTGAGTGTTGAAGTCCTTCTTGGAAACAATTTGAAAAATTAACACTAGACCTCTTCTTAAAAGTTTAGTAGATTTAAAACTCTCCATTTAAGCCAAGAATGAGAACATCATTTTATTTAGGAGCTGTGACACAAGGATCTCAGGTTTGAGGCCAGCCTCAGCAACATAGTGAGACACTCAGCAACTTAGTGAGACCCTGTTTCAAAATAAAAAATAAAACGGCTGGGGGTGTAGCTTGGAGATAGAACGCCCCTGGGTTCCATCCATCCCCAGTACCAAAAAATAAATAAATAAATAAAAGAATTTATGGGGAAGATTTGGGGATGTGTTTCTAAGTACTGAGGACTTAGAATCTTGGTGGATACCAGGGACATCATAATGAAACTACCCTAAGATCTATAAGTCTAGCAGTGACAGATTTGCAGGGGTGAAATCTTATGGCCAAATGAGAATCCCATTAGACATCAACCTTGATGATGTATAATATAGAGTAGTTTTATACATACTAGTATATTATACATACTATTATTATGCATAAGAGTATCAATATGATACATTATGATACAGCATGATATGATGCAATAGGAAATAATACAGTGCAACATAAATTATATCACAAAATTCACCAATTTTAAGTCCGCATTTTGGTGACTTTTCACAAATTCATGTAACTGTATTACCACCTCCACAAGGACAAACTTCCCCTTCACCCCCATTAAGTTCCATTATATTTTTCTTCAGTTAGTTCCCTAGCAATTCTGGTGAACACTGATCTGCTTCCTAGCAGAATAGATAAAATTTGCATTTTGAGGAGTTTCATATTCTAAAGAGAATCATGCTGCACTGTCTCTCTGGGGCCTGATGTTTTTAAGATTCAGCCATGCTGCTGTTTGTGTCAGTACTGTGTTCTTCTTGCTGAGTGTCATTTCATTGTGTGGATACACCCTAATTTAGACATTCGGGTTATTTGCAATTTGGGGCTTCTAGGAAGACAGCTGCTAGGAACAGCCACCTAGCAACGTCTATATGTGGACACATGTTTTCATTTATCTTGTATAAATACTTAGGAAATTTTATTGAGTCATGGAATAAGTATCGATTTAACTTTCCCTCCTTCCCTCCCTCCCTTTTCTTACAGTGCTGGGGATTGAACCCAGGGAATGCTCTACCTTTGAGTCAAATACCCAGGCCTTCTTACTGTTTATTTTGAGACAGAGTCTTGCGAAGTTGCCCAGGCTGGCCTTGAATTTGAGACCCTCCAGCCTCAGCCTCCTGAGTGGCTAGGATGACAGGTGTGCGCCACCATGCCTGGCTAGACTTAACTTTCTAAAAACCTGCGACATTGCTCTCCAAGTTGGTAATCCCATTTTCCATTCCCACCAGTAATATTCAAGACTTCCAGTTTCCTTGTTTTGTTACAGACCTCAGGTGCCGTTAGGCTTTTAATTAGTCATCCGAGTGGGTGTGGGGTAGTGCCTCACTGTGGCTTTATTTTGCATTTCTTTAATGACTAATGATGCTAAGCATCCTTTCATGTGATTGTTGATTATTAGAGGGAAAATCTTTTTGTAAAATGTCTGTTTAAATATTTTGCCAATTTAAATGTGTGTCTTCCTATTGAGTTGTAAGAATTCTTCACAGATTCTGGATACAATTTTGGATTCATTTCTTTTGAATATTTCCGACTCTTTGGCTTGCCTTTTGTGTAATTAACAATGTCTTTTAGAGAGTAGAAGCTTTTAAGTTTGATGAAGTTCAATGTATGATTTTGTTCTTTTATGACTGATGCTTCTTGTTACCTAAGAACTATTTGCTGACGTCAAGGTCATGATGATCTTATCCTTTAGTTTTGTCTAGAACTTTATCGTTTTATCTTTTATAAATGTCTATGATTCACTTGAGTTATTTATTGTATATGTCATGGGTCTAAGTTTGAGGTTTTGTTTTTTACCAGGTGGAGATTCACTTGCTCCGGCCATATTTGCTAAAAATACTATCATTGAGATATCTTAGCTCTTTATAAAAATCAGTTGACCGTAGAAAGTGGATTCAGTCTTTGGACTGTCCGTGTTGTCTTATAATCTGTCTTTGCAATGATACCACACCGTCCTGATTACTAGAGTCTTCAAATGAAGTAGAGTGAGCTCTTAACTTTTGAACTTCTTTTTCAAAATTGCTTTGGCATTCTTGATCTTCTGCATAGTCATATACATTTTCAAATGGGAATGTGTGTATTATCTTGGCTAGAGGATTGGGCACCCTAGTCTTAAGTGCGTCATTGTGAATCTGGAAATTGGGACAGAAAGGATTATATACATTCAGAAAAAAGCCCCTTGCAGGTGACATTAAAGTCCATGTGGCTCTAGAATAGTGACAGCTGATGGACTGGGATGGTGGCGAATTCATCAAGGAAGACACAAAGCCTTAGAACAGTTGATGTTTAGTTTGCTTTCAAGCATGTAAAATTTATTAGGATTGTAAAACACACAGATAGAAAAGTCAAGAGAGGTAAGTTGGAGATGAGGGGAAAAGGTTGGTGATCGAGATAGAAATTTGAGCAACTGACATAGAAATAACATAAAAACATTAAATAAGGGTCAGAAATCTGGAACACAAGTTAACAGGATTTTTCAGTTTGGTGTTTACCATAGGTTTACTCTACATTTCTTCTGGAATAGGTTAAAATTCTAAATATAAACCAAACATTTATCTGTTGAGTATATATAAAGAAAGCATGGAATTTCTAGAAGCAAATGCTACTTTAAGAAGCAAAAAAAAAAAAAAAAGAATATTCAGCCACCGATGCATTGGAAGATCACCTTTAAATAAATACTTCTATATTTGACTAAATAAGGGTAATAAGACATTTCAAAAACTGAAAGAAACTCACAACATAAAAATGGTGAGCTACCACTTGGTAAAGTAGTGCTTGGTTAATCAATTGAAGAGTTTCTTGTTTGTTTTTTTTAGGTTCACGCTCTACTTCTTGTCCTTTCCATATAACACTGATTAATGTATTCAACCTAATCAAAGAAATGTTTCCAGATATTTTATTTCATGTTATTCAAATAGCATGAGGATGCTTTATCTTACTCTTTGCAAAACCAAAACAAAACTTTGCATTGTTAGTGCTTAATATGTTTTCTCAGACCTGAACTTGGTCCTTGTCATAGGGACATCGAAGAGAAACCAAAAGAAAGAATATTTTTCTTTGAAATGTTGATATCTATATAGAATTTTATTACACACACACATAAAAAAAAGAAAAAACATGAGCAGGAAGGTCTGGAGAGAAAAAGCCAGGGCCACGTTCTGATGGGACAGCAGCATATGAACTCGTGGCATTGCTGGAATGAGCAGGTTCATGGAAGGCAACGCAGTGAGTACTGGGGAGACAGAAGAGACATGGCGCCATGGAAAGCAACGTGAGGTGCTGTTTCCACCAGGCAGGGGTCGGAAGTGTCCAGCAAAGCAGGGAAGGAAGGGAAAAGGAGACGGGCAGAGGCTGACGGCTATAGCAAGGGGGACGCCTTCAGCCACAGGTGAGCGAGCAATTTCATGGGCATGGACATGGGAGAGCCAACGTGCAAGGAAGGATGGAGGGTGAGAGGGGAAGTCTATTTCCGGAATTCTGAAAATGAAGAGAGATGGACAAAATGGTCACTTCAGAGGATGATAGAGGTATAAATAGAGGTCGCTTCTATACGGGCAATAGCAAGAGGGGCCAGTGTGCTCTGCTTCCAAAATTAGATCAGATTGTCTGTCCGACAGGTTTTTAAAAATAGAGGTCAGTCAGGCTGCAAACAACTAGCAAGCTCCTCCTCCTCTTAGCTGTGGAGCTTGTTTTTCCTCGCCTGAACCTCAAGTTATCTTAATCCTTTTCTATTACAGGGAAAACTAAACAGTGTTTTCTCAATCACAACTCTTTCCTCTTGGCTCACTCAAAAGAACTACTGGAATCAGCAAAAATATTTCTTCAATGGAAGTGTGTGTGTGTGTGTGTGTGTGTGTGCGTGTGTGCCACACCCCTAGCCCTTTTGTATTTTTGGTTTTGAAGCAGGGTTTCAGTAGATTGCTGAGAGTCTCACTAAATTTCTGAGGCTGTCCTCCAACCTGCAATCCTCCTGTCTCAGCCTCCCAAGTACTGGGATGACAGGCGTGCCCCACCACACCTGGCCCAAATGTTCTTTTTTGTCACCCTGGCCACTAACAATTGCTTCCTGATCACAGCGATGGGCTATGACAGTTGTGTGGCCATCTGTGAGTTCCTGAGGCACATGGTCATTGTGAGCGTAGGAGTGTGTGCCAGGTTGGCATGAGGGTCTTCTGGCACTGGCCTGGTTATGACCACTCTCCATGGATAGCCGCATTCAGGTTCCCCTTCTGTGGCACAGTGGTCGACTGTTGAGGGCCGAGGCCTGTCTTAGAGGCACACAGAGATTATCATCTTGGACCAGCCCAGTTTGGATACATGGTATTTGGCTGGGTGGGATCTGTCCGCAAACAGACACATTCCAAGGGACCTGGTGTAATCTTCAAGGTGCTAATGGTCAATCCCTCCTTCCCCTAGGCTTGTCACATAATTGCTGATCCCTGTCTGATTAATCCTTACCGAAACCTGAGATAATTGCTGATCTCTGTTTGATTAAATTTTATTGCAACCTGTGATAATTGCTGATTCCTGGGTTTGATTAACTTTTAAAATTCCTATAAAAACGAGGCCCTGGCTATAGAGCTCGGGGAGGAGATCTTAATTGCGGTAACTCCGGCGGAAGATCTACTCCGTGGTTCCTGCCAAAGAAGGTCACTGCTCCCTGCAGCTTCCTGACAAATTCTCTGTGGTTCCTGCCACAGACAGTCGCCGCACCAAGCAGTTTCCTGACAAAACAGACTATGGTTTCTGCCACAGACGGTCGCTGCCCAGACAGCTTCCTAACAATGGTCTTCTCGCATGAAACAACACGAAGTTTGATATGGTAATTTGCAAAGTAGTTACATTTAGTAATCGAGGGGTCAGGGAGGAGATAGAGGTGGCAAATTCTCCACCTTTACTTTCGGTGCCATTTACCCAGCCATGAGACTTTCTTGTGTTGACACCACTATCAACAAGATAATTATGATGTAAGTTTTTCTGTGATTCTTGTACCTGCTGGCCAAGTGCCCATCTCCCATGTCCCCATCACCTATTCCATCCTTAAAATTGCCTCTGCCGAGGTCAGAAAAAGACCTTTACCACCTGCACCTCCCACTTCACAGAGGTCATCGTCCAGTATGGCTACGGCTCCATTACCTACCTGAAGCCCAAGTCAGAAAGCTCAGGAGAAACAGGGTTTCTTCACTCTGCAACCTACACCATTATCACTCCGCTGCTGAACCCTGCTGTTTACAGTCTGAGGAACATGGAGTTCAAGGGTGCCCTGCTCAGAGCTGTGGGCAGAAACATCTCTTAGCAGATTCAATCATTTCGCCTGGAGACCTTGGGATCAATGCAACGTGCGTCTACTCACAGGTAAGCCACAACACAAAATGTTCAGCAGATACATGGTCTGGAAGAATAATGTCAGAGCGCAGAAGTGCTTTTCTTTTTCATGTTGTAGAGGTAGCAGAAAGCAGGGTTTCCATGCTGGTGTTTTGTTAACAGGCACGAGGATCATTCCAAGTTGGATGAAACCCACTTGTTTTTGTGCCTGAAGGTTTTGGTTCTGAAACCTCTTCTGACCTCTGATCTCCCTGAACTCGCCGACAGTCAAATCCTTGATCCCATCTGGTAAAGGAATGTGCAGAAGAGGCGACTGGGATGGCGGGGTCTTAGGAAAATAGCTGCGGGGACAGCGGCTTCCCTTTCCTTCCTCATGTGTGAAAGAGAAGGCTTCTTTCCCAGAAGTTAAATCATGCTCCCTGAAGTGGTCATTTTAGAAAGGAGTTTCCTTAATTCTTGTTTGAAAAGAGAAGTGCAAAAATGTTTGGAGGTGAAATAATTGAATGGGGGCTCTAATCTTAATGGATAAATTCACTGAAGGATTAATCATTTGAATGGATTTACCGGGTGGTAATTTAGGCAGGTGGGACATGGCTAGAGGAGATAGGTCATTGGGAATATGGCCTTAGAAATATTATCTGTCCCTGGTCACTTCCTGTATCTCTCTCTCTGCTTTCCAGCGGCCATGAGATGAACTGCTGCCCTTTGCCACATACCATGCCGCCATGATGTTCACCGACTATGGACTATGCCTCTGAAACCGTGAACCAAATAAACATTTCCTCCTCTATGTTGTTTGTGTCAGGTATTTTAGTCACAGTCATAGACAAGCAGAGCAAAACAGTCTACTTGCTTCCATATTTTCTTAAACTCTCTTAAAATAGTATCCTTGAACCCTTGGTCCATTTTTTTTTTTTTTTTTGCCTACATGGACACTGCTATTTTTTCATTCAGCTGGAGAATATGGAAAGATATGGGTGGTTTTTGCTGGGAAATCGACGGTCTTTATTCAAAACTTCCCATCTTTTTCCCCTTACCACATTCCCTAAGTGTTTAAATTCTATTTCTGCCCCTCCATCCAGTCCTTTGGGGACGAGTGAATACCCGCGAAAGTGTTGGCTGTTCACATACTTTGTGTGGCTCTAGACTCCCTGGAGTGGGCAGCATGAGTGTAACAATCCAAGAGCGGGTCGTCCTTCGTGGTCACAGATCCTCCTAGTAGGATGAGTCAGGACCAGTGAGTCAGTGTTTGCTGCCTACTCCAATCTACTCCTGTCCCGTGTTGCTTGCTGATGTGGGGGCTACTTTCACATCTTCATTGTTTTTTGTTGTTTTCTTCCTCCTCCACATCTCCCAGTATCTCATTCTACCTATGTTTTACTTTCTTCTCTTGCACATTACAAATATCTCTATTCATTTAGCACTTTATTTTTGGGCTTAGCTATTTTGTGCATCAGAAAAATGCCCATAATATGATTAATTTATTCAGTCTGTGAGAACTTCTTGAGCACTGCGTGTCACGCAGTCAACTAGCTCTGAGGTTATGACGATGAGTCATACAGATGCTGTTTCAGTGTGATTCACAGTTCAACGAGGAAGGCACGCAAAATAAAGAGAAGCACAAAAAGTTGCTACAGCACAAGTACAGGACTGCTGTTTAAGGTCAGGGGTATGGTTAAAAAAAAGAACTAGTCAAATCTTTTCAGAAGATCAGAGAGGGGTTCATAGAGACATGCTGTTTAATTAACTTTGTGCAGCATTGGGTCAGCTAATGTCTGGTCAATGGAACAGGGACACCTGAGCAGAGACATACAAGCCTGAGGTGGCCTCAGGTGTGAGGAGGGCAGGCGCTTTATTAACTTCTCTGTTGAGCATTAGCCTGGCAAAAAGCAGGTGCTTACTTTGCCTTTGGATGGGTGGAGGTGTGAACACTATTACATGTAAGGTCTTGTCTACGGATTTCTAGGTTTATTATTTTTTGATAGAGACATCCTATTGTGTTGCCTCTGCCTTTCTTATTGACGTCCCTTGCTGTTCTGGTCAGAATTCTTGTAGCTATAATCTAAAAGACTGACCAAGTAAGTTAGAGGAAAGATCTATTTTCTTATGGGTTTTGAGGCCATGTGAGGCCGGGGACTGTGGATCTCAGGGCATGGCGGCAGGAAGCAGAGAAAGAGAGAGCACGTGGGCTGTGCTTACATCATGGAGACCAGAAGAAAGAGAATGAGCAGAGGGAGGAGGAACCATATATATAATCTCGAAGGCTACACCCCAGGGACCACCTCCTCCAGCCACACCCTACCAGCCTAGTGGGTACCACCCAGGTAAATCCATTACAATGGATTTATCCACTACTGGGATTACAAACCCCATGACTCTGCTATACCAACCCTGAATATTAATTAACGAGCTATTTAAGGGGCATTTTATATCTAACTCTAGCACTTGCCTAACATCAACCAACAGAGACAATAGCAGTAGAATAGAGGATCCTGGGAGCATACTTGAAATTACGTGGCCCCATCACAGAATTGTCTACACATGTTGACTCCTTGCTCTGTACACTCAGTTGACTGTTCATCACATATTTACAATAATCAGCCACTGAGAACTGCAGTAGCAAATGTCCTTCTCTGGAGGAAACTGGATTCAGAGGCTTTAAGCCACAGCCAGGATAAGAACTTCAGCAAACTTGAGAACTTGACCTATAAAAAAATCAAGAGTGAAGATAGTTCAAATTTTATCATTTTTTTCTTTTTGCAGTACTGGGGATTGAACCCAGGGGCGTTCTACCTCCGAGCTCCACCCCCAGCCCTATTTTTTCTTCTTTATTTTGAAACAGGGTCTCACTAAGTTGCGGAGGGCCTCACTAAGTAGCTGAGGCTGGCTGAGAACCTGGATCCTCCTGTCTCAGCCTCCCAAGTACTGGGATTACAAGCACGCGCCACCAAGCCCGGCTAAATTTTATCTTTTAAAAAAATTAAAAAAAGACTATTATGGATCTTTGAACTTCCATAATATGATTTTCACAGGGTCAACTTTGTAGCTGCTGTAGTGAAATATAAGTTTCATTTGATTTTTTTTTTCACATTCTCTGATTGCAACCCAAAATGGATTAGAGGAGAAAATGGCCACACAGCCCCAACAGTGAGTAGAACTATACATTTTCTTAATGGGTACACATGCTTTGGGGAGGAGAGAGGCTAGAAGTGAGCAGGGGAGAGAGGATTATGTTAAAGGCATACAGGGAGCAGGTGCACACAGAACCTAACTTCTTTTTTTGGCACTGGGGATTGAACCCAGGGACATTCTACCTCCAAGCTACACCCCAGCCCTATTTTTTATTCTTTATTTTGAAACAGGGTCTCACTAAGTTGCGGAGGGCCTCACTAAGTAGCTGAGGCTGGCCGC
Source organism: Glis glis (assembly GCA_004027185.1). NCBI lineage: Eukaryota > Metazoa > Chordata > Mammalia > Rodentia > Gliridae > Glis > Glis glis. Next base: position 11,340 of record PVJS01058089.1, read on the forward strand.
GAACCCGGATCCTCCTGTCTCAGCCTCCCAAGTACTGGGATTACAAGCGTGCACCACCACGCCCTGCTAGAACCTAACTTTTTAAAGACCTGTTTAAAGGCTCGTGCCAGTTCTGATGCTGCTTCTGAGGTGTGTACACATGTGTGAGTGTGTATCTGCATGCACAGGTGTGTTTCTGTGCATATTTGGGGATTTTCAAGGTGCTGGGCATGTGCTTTATTTGCACTATTTCACATATTCTACCCTTAATAGTTCTCTAGACTATGGTGTTTCACACTCAGGACCTCACTTGGGGCTCACAGCAGCCCTCCTAAAAGTGCTATGAAAGTATGAGTGTCCCATTTTTCAGATAAATCTATGGAGGGCAGATAGTTTAAATAATTTCCCCAAGGTCACATAGATCATTAGAGAGAGACACAGGACAAAAATAGAAGTGAGCCTCAATTACAAACCTGTCCATCCTGAACTCCATGCTTCCCATCGCTTCATTCATATGCACGTACACACGCACACACACACACACACACACACACA
>PVJS01058090.1:0-11873 GCA_004027185.1 Glis glis
CAAAAAAAAAAAAAAAAAAAAAGAATAAAAAATAGAGCTGGGGGTGTAACTCGAAGGTAGAATGCCCCTGGGTTTAAAAAAAAAACTTTATCCGGAAACAAGGTCTCACTAAGTTGCTGAGGCTGGCTTTGAACCTGTGATCCTCCTGTCTCAGCCTTCCAAGTACTCAAGTACTGGAATTACAAGCGTGTGCCACCACGCCCCGCTGAGCAGATATTTTTTTAAGATTAGGGTTTTGGGGCGTGGTGGCACACGCTTGTAATCCCAGTACTTGGGAGGCTGACAGAAAGATTGAAGGTTTGCAGCCAGCCTCAGCAAGTAATGAGATTCTCATCAACCTAGGGAGACTCTGTTTCAAAATAAAAACAAAATTGGTCTGGGTGTGTAGCTAGAAGGTAGAATGCCCCTGGGTTCAGTCCCCAGTACCACAAAAAAAGAGTTTAGGGTTACCCAGGTGTGGTGGCACAAGTCTGTAATCCCAGTACTTGGGAGGCTGAGACAAGAGAATCGTAGGTTCAAGACCAGCCTCAGCAACTTAGTGAGGCCCTCCTCAACTTAGTGAGACCCTGTTTCTAAATAAAAAATAAAATAGTGCTGAGGTTGTAGCTCAGAGGTAAAACCCCTGGGTTCCATCCTCAGTACCAAAAGAAAAAAAAAGATCAGGGTTAGATATAAAAACAAAACTAGTAGCCAGGCATGGTGGCACATACCTGTAATCTCAGTACTTGGAAGGCTGAGAGGATCACAGGTTCAAAGCCAGCTTCAACAACTTAATGCTACCCCTGGGGGTGTAGCTCAAAAGTACAATGACCCTGGGTTCAATCCCCAGTACTAAAAAAGAAAAACTAGTAAATATTGAACATCTACTTGAGGACAAGGCATTGAGAGTATGAAACGAGATCTCTATTATCAAGTAACTGAAGGTCATCTAAAGGTAATTGATATATAGTCAGTATGAATGCCAGGGAATTAGGAGTTCACGGTCACTTGCACTAGGAGCATGGCTGGAGAAGTGCTTGCTTCTCCTTTATGGGATAGTGTTGAGGTCTTCATGGGTAGTAAATAAGACTTAGTTCTTGAAAACAAAAGCTAGAGAAAGACATTTAGGAATAGTAAAACTTGAGGGCAACAAATCTTTGTGGAAGAGAAGCAGTGAAACTGAAAAGAATGAAGGTATAAATCTGAGTGAAAAGGCTAGAGATGTAGCTCTAGTGGTAGAGCCAGCAAAGCACAAGGTGTTTGATATCCAGCATGGCAAAAAAAAAATTTTTTTTTAAGCAAGCAATTTTTTTTTATAAAATGAAAAATATGAATTATTTGAGTTCATTGTTGCCATGGTTGGTTTTTTTTTTTTTTTTTTTTTTTTGTTACTGGGGATTGATTAAGCTCACGGGCATTCCACCTCCAAGCTACATCCCCAGTCCTATTTTATTTTTTTATTTGGAAACAGGGTCTCTGGTTGCTGAGTGCCTCACTGCTTACTGAGGATGTCCTGGAACCTGCAGTCCTCCTGTCTCAGCCTCCCAAGTTACTGGTATTACAAGCATGCAGCGCCATGCCCGGCTAGGAATATGCTTTGAAATAAAATTTTTGTCTAATGGAATCAATATACTAAGGGCAACAGATGTCATTACAGACTTAAGGAATTCACAAGAAGGGTCTAGGCCTGGTGCAGTGGCGCATGCCTATAATCCTAGCTACTCTGGAGTCCCAGGCAAGGAGAATCGCAAATTTGAGGCCACACTGGGTAACTTAGGGAGACCCTGTCTCAAAATAAGCACTGGGGAAGCGGAGTGTGGTGGCGCACACCTGTAATCCCAGTACTTGGTAGGCTGAGAAGGATTGAAGGTTCAAGGACAGCCTCAGCAAGTAGTAAGACTCTTGTCTTTCAAAATAAAAATAAATAGGACTGGGGGTGTCGCTCAGAGGTAGAATGTCCCTGGGTTCAATCCCCAGTACCACAAAAAAATAAATACTGGGGGTGTGGCTCAGTGGTGGAGCACTTCAGGCCCTGGACTCAATCCCTTGTACTACAAGAAAAAAGGACTTAGTACGAGACAGGGCACACTTCCTATGCATAATGGATCAAAGGATGTAAATAAGACACCAATCTGTGATGTGTCTGGGGCCTATAATTACTCTTATGATGAAACTGTTAAAGAAAAGATTGGGCTGGGGATGTAGCTTGGCAGTAGCAGTAGAGCTATTGCCCAGCATGTGCAAAAGCCCTGGGTTCAGTCCCCAGTGAAGATAAAAGAGGAAGTATATTGTGGATCATGTATGATGGAAACCAGTTGGCAATTTTATTGCACTGCTGGTGCAAGGCAGATTCTGATAGTGGAATGAGGGGGGTTCAAAATAAGGTGAGAATATTAGAGTTAGATTTCTTTAAGACATTTCAATTTACTAGAAATTACATATTGACACTAGAGAAGTTGAAGTGTCCTACTAAGTGGTTTGACTTGTGTAATTTGTTGAAGACTAATAGACTTAAATATTTAACAGGCTTTTTTGTTTTTGTTTTGTTTTGTTTTGTTTGCGGTACTAGGGATTGAACCCAGAGGCATTCTACTTCCAAGCTACACCCCCAGCCCTATTTTTTAGTCTTTATTTTGAAACAGGGTCTCACTAAATTGCCAAGGGCCTAAGTAGCTGAGGCTGGCCGCGAACCTGCGATCCTCCAATCTCAGCCTCCCAAGTACTAGAATTACAAACATGTGCCACCATGCCTGGAAGAAACCTTATTTTAATTTGTATGTGTTGTCTTAACTATGGAAATAACACCATTAGTAATTTTCTTTATTCTTGTTGCAGGAGGCAAGTGAGGCGTATCTGGTTGGCCTTTTTGAAGACACCAACCTGTGTGCTATCCATGCCAAACGTGTAACAATTATGCCAAAAGACATCCAGCTAGCACGCCGCATACGTGGAGAACGTGCTTAAGAGTCCACTATGATGGGAAACATTTCATTCTCAAAAAAAAAAAAGTTTTTTTTTCCTCTTCTTCCTGTTATTGGTAGTTCTGAATGTTAGATATTTTTTTCCATGGGGTCAAAAGGTTCCTAACTATATGATTGCGAGTGGAAAAATAGGGGACAGAAATCAGGTATTGGCAGTTTTTCCATTTTCATTTGTGTGTGAATTTTTAATATAAATGCGGGGATGTAAAGCATTAATGCAAGTCAAAATGTTTCAGTGAACAAGTTTCAGCAGTTCAACTTTATAACAATTATAAATAAACCTGTTAAATTTTTCTGGACAATGCCAGCATTTGGATTTTTTTAAAACAAGTAAATTTCTTATTGACGGCAACTAAATGGTGTTTGTAGCATTTTTATCATACAGTAGATTCCATCCATTCACTATACTTTTCTAACTGAGTTGTCCTACATGCAAGTACGTTTTTAATGTTGTCTGTCTTCTGTGCTGTTCCTGTAAGTTTGCTATTAAAATACATTAAACTATTCCTGCTTTGGGTCTTTATTAATCAACCTTACCCATACAATTAATTCACTGAAGGGTTTCATATTCGAGATAATTTTACAGTCATGCTTTAATTCGTCTTTTGTCTGAGACTTTTATTATTTTATTTTTTGTGGTCCTTGGGATTGAACCCAGAAGCATTCTACCTCCAAGTTATACCCTCAGCCCGATTTTATTTCTTATTTGGAAACAGGATCTCGCTAAATTGCCAAGGCTGGCTTCAAATCTGAGATCCTCCTGTCTCAGCCTCCCAAGTACTGGGATTATAAACGTGCCACCACACCGTTTTTGGGGTTTTTTTTTTTTGTGTGTGTGTGTGTGTGGTACTGGGGATTGAGCCCACGGGCATTTTGCCTCCAAGCTACACCCCCAGCCCTATTTTTTGTTCTTTATTTTGAAACAGGTCTCACTAAGTTGTAGAGGGCCTCACTAAGTAGCTGAGACTGGCCACGAACCTGGATCCTCTGGTCTCAGCCTCCCAAATACTTGGGAGGGTGTGGTGGCACAGGCTTGTAATCCAAGTACTTAAGAGGGTGAGACAGGAGGATAGCAGGTTCAAAGCTAGCCTCAGCAACTTCTCCAGGCTCTCAGCAACCTAGTGAAACCGTTTCCAAATAAAAATAGGGCTGGGTTGTAGCTTGGAGATAGAATGTTTCTGGGTTCAATCCCCAGTACCAAGAAAAAAAAAAAATAGGGCTGGGGGGTATAGCTTCAAGGTAGAATGCCCCTGGGTTCAATCCCCAATACCACACACAAAAACTTGCAGATAGGAAATATTTGTCAAAACCTGAGTGTAACTCTTTGGATATACATTGTATTAAAATAATTGTTCGGCTGGGTGTGGTGGGGCAAGCTTTTGTAATCCCAGTACTTGGGAGGCTGAGACCAGAGGATCACAGGTTGACGGCCAGCCTCAGCTACTTAGTGAGGCCCTCTGCAACTTAGTGAGACCCGGTTTCAAAATAAAACAAAATAGGGCTGGGGGTGTAGCTCGGAGGTAGAATGCTCCTGGGTTCAATCCCAGTACTGCAAAAAAAAAAAAAAAAGGCCTAGCTAGCCAACAGAATCATCTGGAAATATTTAGATGAATCTTTGTAAGTACTGAAAGTACATTAAAACGTACTGTTCTATTGAACTTCAAATCTTTAATGGTAACATTGTATGGGAATTGGCTGTTTTATGATGTATATTTGTTATCCCTGAAGTTACTCAAGTACTTGATTTCCTTCTTAGCCCTATTTTATTTAACATTGGAATTATTAAAGATAATGAGCTTTGTTAAGATTTACAAGACTAATGTAGTGACAGTTGTAACATGAGTGTTGGAAACTGTTGGAAGGATATGAAATGTTACATTGTTTTTGTGGTACTAAGGATTGAACTCGTGCACATTACCAACTGAACTATATCCTTAGCCATTTTTGAGTCAGGGTCTTAACACTGGCCTCAAAATGGTGATCCTGCCTCTGCCTCCCTAGTAGCTGGGATTACAGATATGTGGCATGCTTGGCTCTAGGATATGAAATGTTAATTATTGATCTAAGAACAGACTTATGTCAGTAAGGTACAACATTTGGCTTTAAACTAGTCATGAGCAGTAACTAGGTTGTAGTTAAATTCTTTAATTTTGTTGTGTAAAATTGTGTAAAATTCTTTAATGGTCTGGTTGTGGTAGCACACACCTGTAGTCCCAATACTTGGGAAGCTGAGACCGGAGGATCTGGTTTGAGGCCAGACTTGCCACTTAGCAAGATCATGTTTCAAAATAAAAAAGCCAGGCGTGGTGGCACATGCTTGGGAGGCAGAGACCAGAGGATCCGGGTTCGCGGCCAGCCTCAGCTACTTTGGTCCTCCTTGACTTAGTGAGACTCTGTTTCAAAATAAAGAATAAAAAATAGGGCTGGGGGTATATAGCTCAGAGGTAGAATGCCCCTGGGTTCAATCCCCAGTACCACAGCAAAAGAAAGTGAAAAATAAAAAGGACTGGAGGTGTAGCTCAGAGATAGACTATACTCCTGGGTTTAATCCCAAGAACCTACTCCCCCCCTCAAAAAAAGTATTAATTCAGCCCCCCGTGGTGGCACACTCCTGTAATCCCAATACTTGAGAGGCTGAGATGGACGGATCACAGGTTCCAGGACAGTCTCAGCAAGTAATGAGACTCAACCTAGTGAAGCCCTGTTTCCAAATAAAGAATAAAAAATAGGGCTGGGGGTGTAGCTCTGAGGTAGAATGCCCGAGTTCACTCCCCAGTGCCACACACACACACAAGTATTAATTCTTCCATTAAATAATTTTATTTTTGGTAGTGGGAATTGAACCCAGGGGCATTCTGCTTTGGAGCCAAACCCCTAGCCCTGTCTATTTTGAAACAGGATCTTGCTAAATGGCTGAGGCTGACCTCTAATCTGCAAATCTCCTGTGTCAGCCACCCAAGTATTGGGATTACAGGTGTGTGTCACCATGCCCAGCAATAGAATTATTTTTAGAGCCTTACTGTAACATGTTAATATGGCATCCTAGTTCTTGGTGTAATTTTCTATGTAAGAGTATCTTTACTCATTTTCTCAATACAAGCTACTAAAAGTCAATAGTTGGTGAAAAACAGTAAAAGGGAAAGAGTTATGTTACTAGTGTTATTACTACACACTAGCAGGGGAGGAAGTGATGTTACCTGCTGGAATTTGATAACCAATTACTTAAAAATGGAAGGTACCGTATTTTGCATTACTGAGATCAGTCCTAATTTTTTTTTATTATACTATGGATTGAACATGGGCGTTCTATCACTGAGCTATATCCCTAACCCTTTTTATATTTTAAATCCAGGTCTTGCTAAATTGATGAACTTGAAATCTTCCTGCTCCAGCCTTCCAAGAAGCTAGGATTATAGGTGTGTGGCACCACCTGTAAAACTTTTTACTCTGATAAAAGTTTTAGTGAACCAAAAGTATGTCTTTTCTTGTCCCATGAAATAGTTGTTAGCAATTTAATCATTTGCTAAACAGTTTTCCAGTACTATGTTTATTGTCCAGGTATGGTCCTATAAGGTGTGCATTATCAAAAGTTAGCATTATGTAGATGAATTTAGGATTGAATGAATGTACACAAATGTCTGATGGGTGTACTAACCTCAATATGTCATGGTATGTTGACTTATATTCTCTTGTATTCTATGAAGTAGTTAACTTGTTCCTAAAAGTGAGGCAGAATTTGGAAGGACTTTTTTTTGTGTGTGATACTGGGGGTTGAACCCAGGGGTATTCTATGTCTGAGCTACACCCCCAGATTTTTATTTTTTCTGTTCTGAAATGGTCTTGCTAGCTAAGTTGCTGAGGCTGGTGCTGAACCTGCGATCCTCCTGTTTCAGCCTCCCAAGTACTGGGATTAAGGTGTGCGCCACCATGCCCAGCTCCAGTTTGAGGAATTCTCAACCCTATGAGGTGGGTACTATTTATTATACAGATGAGGAAAATTGCAAGGTTACATGGCAAATGGAGGAGGTATCTGCTTTGTCCCCAAGTAGACCAAATTTAGTACCATACCTGTGTGTGTGTGTGTGTGTGTGTGTGTGTGTAATGTAATTATATATAGTGTAATTATGTATATATAATAGAGTAGTTACCTTTGCCAGGAATTGTTGAAGTTAAAATTTTGGCATTAATAGCTGGGCATGGTGGCGTACGCTTGTAATCCCAGTACTTGGGAGGCTGAGACAGGAGGATCACAGGTTCGCAGCCAGCCTCAGCTATTTGTGAGGCCCTCTGCAACTTAGTGAGACCCTGTTTCAAAATAAAGAATAAAAAAATAGGGCTGGGGGTGTAGCTTGGAGGTAGAATGCCCCTGGGTTCAATCCCCAGTACCACAAAAAAAAAAAAAAAAGCATTAGTAGAAGCAAATGGGAAGACAAAATTAGGAATGAGGGGGACAGATTTTAGGAAAAACCCTGTGTGCAGTCAGAACCATGCTGCTCACCACCTGCTCACTGCCCTTAATCCCTCCCTCCTTCCTCCCTCCTCCCTCACCTCTTCCATTGATTTCTTTTGGCTCTCCCTCCAGAAGTGCATCCAAAGCTTTCACTTACCACATCAACCATCCTAGTCCAAGCTGCTCTTGCCTCTGACCTGGGCTCTTAGGATAATTTAAATCTGCATCCATCCACTCTGATTCCCCTCTGGCCTCTTCCACAGAGCCTCCAGAGAAACGTTTCTAAAACAAATTGTTACAGTTCACTTTCCCACTTAAAAGTTTCTAATAGTTTCCCATGGCAAAGTAAGTAAAATCTAAACCACTGCCATCGCAGACACACGCCTGTAATCCCAGCACTTGGGAGGCTGAGACAGGAGGATACAGTTCCAGGCCAGCCTCAGCAACTAGTGAGACCCTGTTTCAAATTATAAAAAAAATAGGGCTGGGGGTGTAGCTCAAGTAGAATGCCTCTGGATTCAATCTCCAGTACCCCACACACACAAAAACAATCCTGAAATTACCTTGTTAATATGTTTACTTCTTTATTGACTCTACTCCCACAAGAATGCTGTAAGAACAGGAGTCCAGCTGGGCGTGTTGGCATGCATTTGTGATCCCATTACTTGGGAGGCTAAGACAAGGATTGCAGGTTCTTGGCCAGCCTCCACAACTCAGTGAGGTCCTCAGCAACTTAGTGAGACCCTGTTTTATTTTATTTTATTTTATTTTATTTTATTAGAATTGGAACTTTATTTATTCATTTATTTATTTGCAGTACTGGGAATTGAAAGCAGGTCCTTGTACATGCTAGGGAAGCTTTCTACCACTGAGCTATCTTCCCAGCAAGACCCAGTTTTAAAATAAAAAATAAGCCGGATGTGGTGGCGCATGCTTGTAATCCCAGTACTTAGGAGGCTGAGACAGGAGGATCACAGGTTCGCAGCCAGCCTCAGCTACTTAGTGAGGCCCTCCACAACTTAGTGAGACCCTGTTTCAAAATAAAGAATAAAAAATAGGACTGGGGGTGTAGCTGGGAGGTAGAATGCCCTGGGTTCAATCGCTGGTACTGCAAAAAATAAATAAAATAAGGTCGCTGGTACTGCAAAAAATAAATAAATAAAATAAAATAAGGTTGGGGGTGTAGCTCAGAGGTAGAATGTCCCTGGGCTCAATCCCCAGTACCGCAATATATATATATATAAAAATGTATTTTAAGAATACATTTTTAAGCCGGGCGTGCTGGTGCACGCTTGTAATCCCAGTACTTTGGGAGGCGGAAACCAGAGGATCCAGGTTTGCGGCCAGCCTCAGCTCGCTCACTCGCTCTCTCTCTCTCTCTCTCTCTCTCTCTCTACCTAGTGAGGCCCTCTGTAACTTCGTGAGACCCGGTTTCAAAATAAAGTATAAAAAATAGGGCCGGGGGTGTAGCACAGAGGTAGAACGCCCCTGGGTTCAATCCCCGGTACCACACACACACAAAAAAATACATTTTTAAAGCTGGGAGTGGTGGCTCACACTTGTAATCCCAGTACTTGGGAGGCTGAAACCGGAGGATCCGGGTTCATGTACAGCCTCAGCTACTCAGTGAGGCCCTCCGCAACTTAGTGAGACCCTGTTTCAAAATAAAGAATAAAAAAATAGGGCTGGGGGTGTAGCTCGGAAGTAGAATGTCCCTAGGTTCAATCCCCAGTACCGCAAAAGAAAATTTTTTTAAATAAAAGTATATTTTTAGCCAGTCGTGGTGGCACACGCTTGTAATCCTAGTACTTGGGAGGCGAAGACCGGAGGATCCGGGTTCGCGGCCAGCCTCAGCTACTTAGTGAGGCCCTCCGCAACTTCGTGAGACCCGGTTTCAAAATAAAGTATAAAAAAATAGGGCCTGGGGTGTAGCTCGGAGGTAAAACACCCCTGGGTTCAATCCCTGGTACCACAAAAAATAAATACAATATATATATTGTGCGTGGCACTAGGGATTGAACCCAGGGGCATTTTACCTCTGAGCCACACCCCCAGCCCTATTTTATTTTTTATTTTGAAACAAGTTTTCAAAGTTGCTGAGGGTTCGCTAAATTGCTGAGGCTGACCTCAAACCTGCAATTCACCTATCTCAGCCTCCCAAGTACTGGAATTAGAGGCATTTGCGCCACCATGCCCAGCTCCTATTTTTTTGTTTTGAAACACGGTCTCACTAGGTTGCTGAGAGTCTTGCTATGTTGCTGAAGCTGTCCTCCAACCTGTGATCCTCCCATCTCAGCCTCCCAAGTACTGGGATCACAGGCCTGTGCCACCATACCCAGCTTCCTCTTTATAAGCCTATTACCTTCTGGATTTTGTTACAGTAATGGAAAGCTGCCTAACAGTGAAAATTCACACGGGACACAAATATCTTCCCAATCCATGCCCACTTGGAGAGGTCCACCCACAAACCCCTCCCCTGGCCTTGCTGCCAATCTTCCAGGCATGGTCCTTCCATAGCCCTGCCAAGAAGTCAGCGCAGATCCCTACTTCTGGCCCCCTCTCAGTCCAGATAAAGTGGATAAACAAATGTGCCTGTTGACGGTCTGCCCAGTAGAAAGGCTTTCTTTTACCACTGATCTTCAGGGCCGCCCTGGAGTGAGGCCGCAGGACTTCAGCTGTCCACCCTCTGTTGACGCCAGCCATCTGCAGAGCCATCTGGAAACCGGGCCTGAACTTCTTCCTGGTCAACTGGTGACAAGGAATGTCTATGGGGTCGTAAGACCGAGGAAGGGAGGCAAAGCAGGAGTCACTGTGGAAGGCATCCGAGCGCCCTGCCCACACGCGACTTGTGCCTCCCGTCCCTGCTCAAGCCCAGTCTCTCACAGGCCCTCTCCACATGACAAGACACGGCTGCTGGTATGCCCATCCGTGACTCAGTGAGTAAGAGGACATCCAGTACGTACACGGCCACTTGACCCGGGACTTGCCACCCATGGCTATCTGCAAATTTGCTCCCACGCCCCATTTTCCTCCTGACGCTTGCTGAGGCTCCAGACGGCCTCTCCATTGCCAGAGCCACTTGGAATGCGGCTGGATCTGTGGACACTAAGGGCCAAGTGAGAGAGCAGATGGTACTGCAGCCTGGACTTGCTGCGGAGAGCTCTCTCACTCCGATATCCAGCCCAAATTATTTACTTAATATTTACTTAATATAGTTCTTTAAATTGGCTTCTTAAACTGGGTGTGCTTGTAAATTATTTGCCCTGAAGTTTTAGAAAATAGTTTCTGAGCTGGGTGTGGTGGTGCACACTTGTAATCCCAGTACTTGGGAGACTGAGACAGGAGGATATGGGTTCACAGCCAGCCTTGGCTACTTGGTGAGGCCCTCCGCAACTTAGTGAGACCGTTTCAAAAGAAAGAATAAAAAATGGGTGTAGCTCGGAGGTAGAATGAATCCCCAGTACTTCAAAAAAAAAATAGTTTCTGAAGTTTAAAATTGCTAGATTCAGTCAGGCATGGTGGCACACACTTGTAATCCCAGTAGTTGGGAGGCTAGGACAGGAGGATCGCAGGTTTGAGGGCCCCCTCAGCAAGTAGTGAGATGCTCATCAACTTAGTGAGACCCTCCCTGTTTCAAAATAAAAATTAAAAAATAGGGCTGGGGATATAACTCGGAGGTAGAATATTCCTGGGTTCAATCCCCAGTACTAATAAATAAATAAAATAAAATTGCTGGATTCATACAGCCAGAATTGTGAGTTATCAGAGATCAAAGATTGTAATAATAATACATTTTATAAATTATAATCAAAAAGTTATTTTCCTATTATATACTGTCTAATTGTTTATCCTAATTGTTCTTGTTTTCATGTAGTCATGGAGATTCATTAAGTGCCTTGGGGCCACATTGAATTCTCTTAGCTCATGTGTGTTACTTTAATATTTGAACTCAACTGGGATTAGAAAACTATCAAAATACATGTATGTTTCAGGATATTTGACCTGCCATTAAAACAAAGACAAAAAAAATCTGGGTATGGTGGTGCATACCTGTAGTCCCAATATCTGGGAGACTGAATCAGGAGAATCACAGATTCAAGGCCAGCGTCGGCACCGGGGTAGAAGGCCCCTGGGTTCATCCCCAGTACTGCAAAAAAAAAAAAAAATTTTTTTTTTTTCAGCCAGGCATGGTGGCACACTCTTGTAATCCCAGTACTTGGGAGGCTGAGACAGGGGTTCGCAGCCAGCCTCAGCTACTTAGTGAGGCCCTCTGCAACTTAATGAGACCCTGTTTCAAAATAAAGAATAAAAAATAGGGCTGGGGTTGGGGGGTGTAGCTCGGGGGTAGAATGCCCCTGGGATTAATCCCCAATACCACAAAAAAAAAAAAAAAAGAATCTGGAGCTGGGCATGGTGGCACACGCTTGTAATCCCAGTACTTGGGAGGTGGAGACCGGAGGATC
>PVJS01058091.1:0-11874 GCA_004027185.1 Glis glis
CTGAGGCTGGCCGCGAACCGGGATCCTCCGGTCTCCGCCTCCCAAAGTACTGGGATTACAAGCATGCGCCACCACGCCCGGTTTATTTTTTTATTTTTTTGCGGTACTGGGGATTGAACCCAGGGGCATTCTACCTCCGAGCTCCACCCCCAGCCCAATTTTTTATTCTTTATTTTGAAACAGGGTCTCACTAACCTGCAGAAGGCCTCACTAAGTAGCTGAGACTGGCTGCAAACCCACGATCCTCCTGTCTCAGCCTCCCAAGTACTGGGATTACAAGTGTGGGCCACCACACCCGGCTTGCACTTTTAATATTCATACTTTTAGTGCTCGGCATTCATCCTTCCATCCACCCACTCATTATGTTTAATTATTATTTATTGCTGGACATGGTGGCACATGCTTGTAATCCCAGTACTTGGGAGGCTGAGATAGGAGGATCTGGGTTCATGGCCAGCCTCAGCTACTTAGTGAGGCCCTCCGCAACTTAGTGAGACCCTGTTTCAAAAGAAAGAATAAAAAATAGGGCTGAGGGTGTAGCTTGGAGGTAGAATGCCCCTGGGTTCAATCCCTGGTACCGCAAAAAAAATTATTATTATTATTTATTGAATGTATACTATGTGTTAGATCCAGCGGTGAACAAGGTGGACAGGGCCCTGCCCTGGAACTCACATTTCAGCAGCATAAAAATGAGTGCTCAGTGAACATGAGAATCAGTGAATCTCAGTCCCACTGGGAAGCTCCTACAGTCTTTCCTGTCCTAAGCTACAAATCAGTGAGCATAGGCTATGGGGAAGGAAAGTAGATTCTTTTGGTGACTTCAGGACCTCCCTTTGTCCAGGCCCCCTTGGGACTAGCCATCAAACTACAGCAGGGAAGAAGGATATGGGGGAGGGAAGAAGGGATGGCTAAGTGGAGAGGATCTGAGTCCCTAAAGAGAGGCCACGGGGTTGCAGCTCAGTGCCCACGGCAGCTTTGCTGAGGCTGTTTGGTAGCCAGCTTCCTTTCCTGTACTGGAGCAAAGGAAAGAAATGTACCCACAGAAGGAAAGACATAAAGGGGTAAACACGACAGAGGAAAAGGAAGGAGAGAAAAATGGAATGAAGAGGGGGAGGGGGAAGAGGGTGGAGGAATCAGAAAGATAAGGCGAGGGAAGGAGACGGGCACAGACAGGAGGCCTGCATGCTGAGTCCTGTCAGCATCGCAGGCAGGCAGCTCCGAGGGTGGGGGGAGGGTAGCTAATCTGGGTCATGGTGTGTGGGGGGAAGAATTCATTTGTTGTTGTTGCTTGGTATTGGGGATTGAACCCAGGGAAGGTTCTACCTCCAAGCTATACCCCAGCCATTTATTTATTTATTGTACTGGGGATGGAACCCAGGAGCGTTCTACCTCCAAGCTACATCCCAGCCCTATTTTATTCTTTTATTTTGAAACAGGGTCTCACTAAGTTGTGGAGGGCCTCACTAAGTTGCTGATGCTGGCCGCAAACCTGTGATCCCCCTGTCTCAATCTCCCAAGTACTAGGCCTTTTTATTTTTTTATTTGGAAACAGGATCTCACTAAGTTGCTGAGAGCCTAAGTAGCTGAGGCTGGCTTCAAACCTACGATCCTCCTGTCTCAGCCTCCCAAGTACTGGAATTACAAACTGCGCCACCACGCCCGGCTCAAGAATTCAGTTTTGAACCGTTGGAATTCCCTAGATGTTTTCTTTCCAAAGCTCACTGATCCCTCAAGTCGGCTCTGGCCCCATCTGGCCATCCCCAGAGGCTTCTGTCAGGGACCTGACAGCCCCTCAGCCAGAATATACTCCATGCAGACCTTTCACAGCCAGTGAAGGAAAAACAGTCTCTCTGGGAACAGCAGCCATTGATTTTCAGCTTGCTTAGAAAAGATCATAGAAAAGACCCTCTGTTCACTATCCGTTTCCTGACTGGGGTCTCAAACCCTGCTCTCTGAGATACTGGGCTGATGGTATCTTAATTTGTAAGCACAGAGCAGAAACTTCTTGAGCTGAGAGCTGGGGAGGTGGGAGCGCTGTCCCAGGAGCCTCCAGATGCCAAGCCGACAGCCTGAGTTCCTTGCAGTGCCCTGCTCTTGCTGGCCGCTCAGCTGCTCGCTCCTGAGGCTGCGATGCCATCTGCTGCTCAGCTGAGGAAATGGGTCGTCCTGGCTGCAGAGCTGAGACCCAGCCAGGGGGAGTCCGGCAGGGGGTCCTCAAGCCTCAGGAGAGCCATGTCTTTGTTCTGGATGAATCCAGTGCTGGCCCTCAGGGATGAAGCAAATGCTCTGATCCCTGCACTCAGTCATTCTCCGTAGACTAGGCAGGATGCCTCTCTTTCACTAGAAAGTGCCTGGAGATTCTGGAGGGATAGGTGGGTCTGCTCTGTCCTTCATACCAGTTTGGTGTCAGCCGGGTGTGGTGGTGCAAGCATGTAACCCCAGTACTTGGGAGGTTGAGACAGGAGGATCTCAGGTTCACGGTCAGACTCAGCTACTTAGTGAGACCCAGTTTCAAAATAAAGAATAAAAAATAGGGAGCCGAGCGTGGTGGTGCACGCTTGTAATCCCAGTACTTGGGAGGCGGAGACAGGAAGATCCAGGTTTGCGGCCAGCCTCAGCTGCTTAGTGAGGCCCTCCGCAACTTTGTGAGACCCGGTTTCAAAATAAAGGATAAAAAATAGGGCCGGGGGTGTAGCTTGGAGGTAGAATTCCCCTGGATTCAATCCCCAGTACCGCAAAATAAATAAATAAATATAAAAAATAAAGAATAAAAAATAGGGCTGGAGGTGTAGCTCAGAGGTATAATGCCTCTGGGTTCCATCCCCAGTACTGCAAAAAAAAAAAGTTTGGTGTCATCTCAAGGTTAAATTACCCAGAGGAGTCCCATCTTGCCTTTGAAGCTTTATAGTTTTCCTCAAAGTGATTTTTTTTTCTTTGCAGGTTTAACTAAGATTATTCCAAGTTGAATTAATTGGATGAATGAAATAATGAGGCCAGGCCTAGAGGAAGATGGGCTTTGAAGAAATAAGCATACTCCTGCAGAATTGACATAAGGCCAGCAGACTCTCAGTGGCTCTCTGAAGCTCCCTGCTCTGTGTTGTCCCTATTCACACCTCTTCCCAGATAGGGTTGTGAGCACCAGTGTTTTTGTTGTTGTTGTTGTTGTTTTTGTTTTTTGCGGTACTGAGGATGGAACCCAGGGGCATTCTACCTCTGAGCTACACCCCCAGCCCTATTTTTTATTCTTTATTTTGAAACAGCGTCTCACTAAGTTGTGGAGGGTCTCACTAAGTAGTTGAGGTTGGCCGCGAACCTGCGATCCTCCTGTCTCAACCTCCCAAGCACTAGAATTACAAGCATGTGCCACCATGCCCGGCAGTTTCTTTCTTTTCTTTTTTTGTGGTACTGGAGATTGGACCCAGGGGCAAGCCCTTTATTTATTTATTTATTTATTTATTTATTTATTTATTGTGGAACTGGGGATGGAACCCAGGGGCATTCTACCTCCGAGCTATACCCCCAGCCCTATTTTTTATTCTTTATTTTGAAACAGGGTCCTACTAAGTTGTGGAGGGTCTCACTGCTTGCTGAAGCTAGCCATGAACCTATAATCCTCCTGTCTCAGTCTCCCAAATCTGGGATTACAAGCATGCACCACCACACCAGGTTCCCAGCCCTATTTTATTCTGTGTGTGTGTGTGTGTATGTATGTGTGTGTGTGTGTGTGTGTGTGTGTGTGACTGAGGATTGAACTAGGGGGCGTTCTACCTCTGAGCTATGTTTTATTTTGAAACAGGGTCTCACTAAGTTGGGGAGGGCCTCACAAGGTTGCTGAGGCTGGCCGTGAACCTGCGATCCTCCTGTCTCAGCCTCCCAAGTACTGGAATTACAGGTGTGTCCCACCATGCCTGGCTGCCCCCATCCCTTTTTATTTTTTAGTTTTAAAAAGGATCTCACAGCTAGGCGTGGTGGCACAGACTTGTAATCCCAGTACTTGGGAGACTGAGACAGGAGGATCACAGGTTTGTGACCAGCCTCAGCTACTTCGTGAGGCCCTCCGCAACTTAGTGAAACCCTGTTTCAAAATAAAGAACAAAAAGTAGGGCTGGGGGTGTAGCTCGGAGGTAGAATGCCCCTGGGTTCAATCCCTAGTTCCCCAAGAAAAAAAAATGAAAGGAAAAAGGAAAAAGGATCTCACTAAGTTGCTGAGGGTCTTGCTACATTGCTGAAGCAGGCCTTGAATCTGTGATCCTTCTATTTCAGACTTCCAAGTACTGGAATTACAGGTGTGTGCCACCACACCCAGCCATTTACTGTTTTAAGTTCTTAAAACTTTCGGATAATTTGTTTTGCAGCAAAATAATAGACCTGCCATATGGTAGTATGATTATATCATGGTATATCATCTGCATTATATCACCTCATTTCCTTATAAATCTAGCATCTGGACTCTATCTCCTCAGTCCTCTAACATATGTCTTACCTTGCCTCCTCCTCAGCTCAGCTTCACCCTTGGCTCAGTCCTGCCTCAGGCCCTTTGAATTTGCTTATATCTCCCTTGGAACCTCCTCCCATCCCCACACATCTCCAAAATCTCTGCATGGTCATTCCCTTGTCTCTGTCAGGTATTTATTCAAACGTCATCTAATGTCATCTTTTCAGTGTAGACTTTCTTTCCTTTTTGGGGGGGGGTGTATATGGAGGGGACTGGGGATTGAACTCAGGGACATTCTGCCTCTGAGCTACACCCTCCAGCCCTATTTTTTATTTTTAATTTTGAAACAGTGTCTCACTAAGTTGCTAAGGCTGGCCTTGAACCTGCGATCCTCCTGTCTCAGCCTCCCAGTAGTAGGATTGCATGTGCCATCAAGCCTGGCTTCAGGGCAGCCTTTCTTGGGTCCCTCCTCCCCCGAAGTTATAACTCCCACACCTTCCTATCCTTTCCCCTACTTTTTTTTTATTCTTAGCTTTTATAATTGTATAATATGTAATAAAATATATTTTACATATTTATGTTGTGGTTTCTATCTCCCTCCATTAGAATATAAGCTCCATGAAGGCAAGAATTTGTGGGTTTGCCTCTGTTCATCACTATCCTATCCCCACCCCCAGAAGAGTGACAAGCGCATAGTGGATATACAATACACATTCAGTTGAATGGGGAAAAAATGAATGTCATGATTCACCAATTATAGTATGTCTTCTAGTTCCCACATCATATATCATGTACCATATTATGATACATCATATATATTGTGTGTGTGTTGGGGGGGTGCTGGGGAGTGAACCCAGAGGCATTCTACCTCTGAGCTACACCTGCAGCCTGATTTTTTATTTTTATTTTGAAACAGGATCTCACTAGGTTGATGAGTCTCACTACTTGCTGAGGCTGTCCTCGAACCTATGATCCTCCTGTCTCAGCCTCCTAAGTACTGGGATTACAGGCATGTACCACCAGGCCCAGCTTGCTTCATTTTGGGCTGGCTGTGTGACTATGAACCAGGCATGTAAACTCTCTGAACCTCAGTTTTACTCATGTGTAAAGTGGGACCAACACAACTTCCCGGTCCCATTGGCGAGGGTAGTTGTAGGGATCAAATGAGATAATAAATGTGCCAGCATTTAAGAAAAATCTAAGCCAGGCATAGTGGTGCACAACTATAATCCCCATACTTGGGAGGCCAACACAGGTTTGAGGCCAGCTTCAGCCACTTAGTGAGACCCTGTTTCAAAATAAAAAATAAAAAGTAAAAAGGGGTGGTAGTATAGCTCAGAGGTAGAATACCCCTGGGTTACCCCAAATGAATGAAAGAAAGAAAGAAAGAAAGAAAGGAAGGAAGGAAGAACCTGGGCCTCGTGGCATATGCCTGTAATCCCAGTACTTGGGAGGGTAACACAGGAAAATCACAGGTTCAAGGCCAGCATGTACTAATTTAGCAAAATTCTGTTTAAAAATAAAAAATAAGCCGGGCATGGTGCCGCACGCTTGTAATCCCAGTACTTGGGAGGCTGAGACCGGAGGATGGAGTTTCAGCCAGCCTCAGCTAATTAGTGAGGCCCTCCACAACTTAGTGAGACCCTGTTTCAAAAATAAAGAATTAAAAATAGGGCTGGGGTATAGCTCAGAGGTAGAATGCCCCTGGGTTCAATCCCCAGTACCGCAAAAAAAAATAATAATAATAATAAAATAAAAATAAAAAATAAATAAATAAAATAAAAAATAAAAAGGGCTGAGTGTGTAGCTCAGAGGATTGAACCTAGGATGCCCTAGGTTCAATCCCCAGTACCACAAAAAATAATAAGGAAAATATATGAAATAAATGTTTCTTTCTTTCTTTTTCTTTTTTTGTGGCACTGGGGATTGAGCCCAGGGGCATTCTACCTCCGAGCTACACCTCCAGCCCTATTTTTATGTTTAGTTTGAAACAGGGTCTCATCAACCCAGGGTCTCCCTGGGTTGATGAGAGTCTCACTACTTGCTGAGGCTGTCCTCAAACCTGCGATCCTCCCGTCTCAGCCTCCCAAGTACTGGTGTAGGGCCCTAGAGAACCCTAACAAGAGTGACTCCATGTTTGACCTGATCTGGAATTCCCCTCAGGCCCAGAACAACCAATCAGTGAAAAGAGCATGTAGCACAACCCCTGAAGAATGAACTAACATCCTGCTTACCTAACACCAACATCCTGGAAGCATTGGGCCATGTTTCAGACATAACATACCTTCCTAACTCAAAGTTGGGCCATGTTCCAGATATAACGTACCTTCCTAACTCGAGCCAATCAAAAGTTAACACAACTCCTGCTTACTTCAGACTAGTGGTTTTGTCAGCACCCCATTGGCTGTAACTTAGGCAACGAGCTCCCCCCATCCCCGACCACCTGCGTGTGGTTTTTGCCTTTAAGAACTCTGTGTGAAACTAGTTCGGGGTCGCAGCTCCTAACTTTGCCTTGGACTGCGTCCCTAGCTGGCTAGCTTGTTTTAACTGAGGCTGAATAAATCGACCCTCCAAATCCAGTCAAATTCCTCTTTTTCCTTGCGACACTGGACCGGGTATAACACTGGGATTACAAGCGTACGCCACCATGCCCGAATGATATAAGTGTTTCTGAAATGTGTTCCAAAGACCACTTGGAGCCGATCATGGTGGTGCAACTTAGTGAGACCCTGTTTCAAAATAAAGAATAAAAAAAATAGGGCTGGGAGTGCAGCCCCAAGGTAGAATGCCCTGGTTTCAATCCCTGATACCAAAAAATAAAAAATAAAAAACAAAGACCACTTGACCCAGGCTAAGGTATGTGAAGAAAAAAAAAGAAAGAAAAAAAAGTTAAAGAGGTCCGAGATTCCAATATTCTAGCCCCTGTGGACATTTATAATTCATATTAATATTAGGCCAGGCATGGTGGCTCACGCTTGTAATCCCAGTACTTGGGAGGCTGAGACTGGAGAATCTGGGTTTGCGGCCAGCCTTAACTACTTAGTGAGGCCCTCCACAACTTAGCGAGACCCTGTTTCAAAATAAAGAGTAAAAAATAGGGCTAGGGTGTAGCTCAGAGGTAGAATGCCCCTGGATTCAATCCCTGGTACAGCAAAAATAAATAAATAAATAAATAAATAAATATTAAAAAATATCAAAAGTTCTGAAAATCCCAAGTCTTTTTCCAAGGTACCTGACTACATGTTGGGAAACCTCATTCTTCTTTTAGATCAGTAAGGAAAGCTTAAGTTCTTGGAACAGAAATCCCATGGGGTGGACCATGATATTCAACAGCTGAAATGGAAATTGGGAGGGAGGAAGAGAAGGAGAAAATAGAAAGGAGAAGGAATAAGAGAGGAGGGAAAGAAACTGAGACCAAAGAAAAGAAGGAAGAAGAAAGAAAAATGGTGGTGAGGGAAGAATAAGACAAGTAAATTAACCTCCTTTGCAAATACCTTGCAGAGTAAAGCACCCTGAGATTTCCTGGGGGTGGGGGTGGGGGCTGGAAAGGGAATCTGGACTCCAGAGCTGCCTGCTGAGCCCGGCTCATTCCTCCAGCATTGTCCCTGCCATTTTCCAGGGCTGGAGCTCGGGCTTCCTTTACAGCTTCAAGGAACCTCTGATTGAAGGGATTTCTTCTTTACCAAGGAGGAGGAATCAGGTAAACCAAATCAGTAGCTTTTGAATCAGTGTACTTATTAAGTGCCTGAAATGACAGCTGCCATTTTTCCTTTCCTTGTGAGCAATAATCCTATGGCAGCTTCCCCAGAACACGCCTGGCATAGAAAAGGAAGAAGAACAGAACAGCAGTACCTCCCCCAAGGATTCCTTAGATAAATGGGACATGAAGAGGCCATCAGGTTCTTTTTCTTCCTCTCTCTCCCTCTCACTTTTTTTTTTTTTTTTTTTTTTTTTGCTGTGTGAGTGGTACTGGGTATTGAACCCAGGGACATTCTACCTATGAGCTACACCCCCAGTCCTATTTTATTCCTTATTTTGAAACAGGGTCTAAGTTGCAGAGGGCCTCACAAGTTGCTGAGACTGGCCACGAACCTGCGATCCTCCTGTATAAACCTCCCAAGTATTGAGATTACAAGCATACACCACCACGCCAGGCCCTATTTTTTATTCTAATTGAAGACTAGTCTTTATTTTTATTTATTTATTTATTTATTCATTTATTTTTGCGGTACTGGGGATTGAACCCAGGGGCATTCTACCTCCGAGCGACACCCCCAGCCCTATTTTTTATTCTTTATTTTGAAACAGGGTCTCACTAAGTTGTGGAGGACCTCACTAAGTAGCTGAGGCTGGCCGCAAACCCGGATCCTCCCATCTCAGCCTCCCAAGTACTGGGATTACAAGCGTGCGCCACGACGCCCGGCTTATTTTTATTTGTTTATTTAAAAGGCAGTCAAAAGCCAGGCATGGTGGCACACGCTAAGGTGCTGAGGCTGGCCTCAAACCTGTGATCCTCCTGTCTTGACCTCCCAAGTACTGCGATTACAGGCATGCACCACCTTGCCTAGCTTTATTTACTTATTTTTGTGGTGCTGGGGGTTGAACCCAGGGACACTCTACATCTGAGCTACACCCCCAACCCTATTTTATTTTTTATTTGGGAATGGGGTCTCTCTAAGTTGCTGAGAGCCTTGCTAAATTGTTGAGGCTGGCTTCAAACCCACAATTCTCCTGTCTCAGCCTCCCAAGTACTGGGATTACAGGCATGTGCCACCAAGCCCAGCCTATTTATCAAAAAAATTTTTTTTGCGGTACCGGGGATTGAACTCAGAGGCGTTCTACCTCCGAGCTACACCCCTAGCCCTATTTTTTATACTTTATTTTGAAACCAGGTCTCATGAAGTTGCAGAGTGCCTCACTAAGTCGCTGAGGCTGACCGCGAACCCGGATCCTCTGGTCTCTGCCTCCCAAGTACTGGGATTACAAGCGTGCGCCACAACGCCCGGCTCTATTTATCAATTTTTAATTGTGGGATTCAAGGGTAGGAAAGTAATAGAAAGAAAGTGACATCATTGAGTACCTGCCTGGCTTATTATATATGATATCACATTTATTCCTCATAACAACCCTAAAATATGGAGATGGGATCTTGCTATGTTACTCAGGCTAGCCTCAAACTCCTGGGTTCAAGTGATTCTTCTGTCTCAGCCTCCTGGTACTACAGGTGTGCCCCACCACATCTGGCTACTATTCCTTTTTCTTTTTTTTTTTTTTTGTCACACTAGGGATGGAACCCAGGGGCTTTCTACCTCCGAATTATACCCCCAGCCCTATTTTATTTTATTTTGAAACAGGGTCTTGCTAGGTTAATGAGAGTCTCACTCTTTGCTGAGGCTGTCCTCTAACCTGCAATCTTCCTGTCTCAGCCTCCCAAGTACTGGGATTACAAGTGTGTGTCACCACACCCGGCTACTATTCCTATTTTATAGGTGAGGGAACTTAAGTCCAGAGATCACTTACCTAAGATCTAAATAGCACCAGGCGTGGTGGCGCACGCTTGTAATCCCAGTACTTGGGAGGCTGAGACTGGAGGATCCGGTTCACGGCCAGCCTCAGCTACTTAGTGAGGCCCTCCACAACTTAGTGAGACCCTGTTTCAAAATAAAGAATAAAAAATAGGGCTGGGGGTGTTGCTCGGAGGTAGAATGCCCCTGGGTTCAATCCCCGGTAACGCAAAAAAAAAAAAAGAGCTAAATAGCTAGCCAGGTGTGGTGGCACATGCCTGTAATCTCAGTACTTGGGAGACTGAGACAGGAGGATCACAGATTCAAGAACAGCCTCAGCAACATAGTGAGACTCTCAGACACCCTTCAAAACAAAAAATTAAAAAGGGCTTGGGGGTATAGCTGGAGGTAGAATGCCCCTGGGTTCAAACCCCCCTCCCCATACAAAAAAAAAGTTAAATAGCTAATACATAATTGGCAGAGTCAGAATCAGATCTATATCCGACTCCCAAATCCATGTTCTCTCTGCCCAGGGGATTAGATCTATCACACAGAAACCTAGGTTTTTGTTTTCTTTACATTCTTTGTGAGATATTGGATTTATTCCCTAATAAACATGGTAAGGTTCTGGTTTTCTTTTTGCCACATCCCCATTTATTGGATGTTAACCTTTTATCAGAATGGTGCAAATAACTCCTTCCTGAGGCCCACTTCTCTCATCAGACTCCCTAATGGTAAGGACTACATCTGTCTTATTCCTCACCATATCCATCCTAGTGTCTAGCACTTGGCCTGGTGCCTGGTAGATAATATATATTGAATGAATAAATGAGTCATGAAGTCAGAAACAGACTCTAAAAAGCAAGATAAGCAATTCTAAACAGATAAACAGATTCTAAAAAGCAAGATAAGCACAAAAAAGATTTAATACACCAATGTTTAGTTTAAAGAAGAAGCAAGCCTATAATCTCAGTGTATGGGGAGGTGAGACAGGAGGATCGCAGGTTGGCAGCCAGTGCACCATAACTTAGCCAGACCCTGTTTCAAAATAAAAATTAAAAAGGATTGGGGGTGTAGCCCAGAGGTAGAATGTCCCTGGGTTCAATCCCCAGTACTACACACACAAAAAAAGAAGCAAGGAAGAAGAGAGGTACCCAGAAACAGAACGAGAGACAGCAAGATAAGAAAACTCAGCACAAACAAGCAAGATAAAAATAGCCTTTTGCCACTGTCCTTTTAAAATTACTTTCTATATTTGAGCCTCAGTGACAAGTGAAATCTCCTCTATAATTTCCCATGTGTTCAGTTTAATGAATTTCCGGCAAATGGTTTCAGTATTGGAGGGCCAATTTGGACATTGTGGGGGTGGGGTTGGTGAGAAAATAAGGGGTATGAAAATAGACTAACAAATTGAGTCTAGCAAGCAAGGAAGGGGTGATGTGAAGCATGTGAGGAGGAAGCCAAGTCCTGGAACTTGCTCAACTCCTCAAGAAGGACTGGAAATTGGCCTTGCTGTATCTAATGTCATCTGATGTCTCTCTTCATGCAACAGAGGGAGCCCAGAATCCCGGAGTACCTTGCAATTCTTCTTTGTACCAAAAGTGCCTATTATTATTATTATTTTTTTGTGTGTGTGTGGTACCGGGGATTGAACCCAGGGGCATTCTACCTCCCAGCTACACCCCCAGCCCTATTTTTTAGTCTTTATTTTGAAACAGGGTCTCACTAGGCTGCAGAGGGCCTCACTAAGTAGCTGAGGCTGGCCGCAAACCAGCGATCCTCTTGTCTTAGCCTCCCAAGTACTGGGATTACAAGCATGCACCACCACGCCTGACTCCTTTTATTATTTTTTAATTTTAAAATTAAAAATTACTACACACAAAAAAATAATAAAAGGGCTGGCAGTGTACCTCAGAGGTAGAATGCCCCTGGGTT
>PVJS01058092.1:0-11873 GCA_004027185.1 Glis glis
CTGCTTGTTGATCTGATGTGGGTGTGTTGTGGACTGCCGGTAAGGATGGGAGAGGAACTGCGATTAAAGGGGGTTGTTCCAAATTGGCACAGAGAAAGCAGTCAGAGGAAGGGACGTGAGAGGTGTTTAGAAGATGGAGGCCTTGACTAAGAAAAGAGAACCAGGTGAGGAGAGTAGGGGCTGAGTTAATCTGTGTGTGTAGGACTGTTCTTCTTGTGAGATTTGTGTGATTATTTGGCTGAAGGACTGCTGGGGATCCATCTTTGTTTCCCGAGAAATGGTAATGGTTTGGGTGGGGTAGCTGTCAAAGTTACTACGATAAACGCCTCCGGTGACTGATTGGCCCCAAATATGGTTGGAGGGGTCCATTATATGAAATATCTTTGTTCCCCCGAGTTCTCCATCTCTGTAAACAAACATGAAAGGGAATTGGGACGGTGGCTTTGTCCCCCACACCTGTTGCAGGGTATTAATAGTGCAGGATCTCCATGGGCAACCATAATTTGGGGGCCACTCATGTTTACAATTCTGCTCTGTCTGTTGATGTGTGAAACATACGAGAAAATGATATTTTTCCGTGGTGGCTAAATGGTTAAACGGGATTAGGACTGTTGAGGTGTTTAAAGGGCATTTTTTGGTCCCAAAATGTTAGTGTAGGTCTGGTCATTTTGTTTATATGTTTCCCGAATGGTAAATAGGTAATATGGGGACGGGGGCGAAGATCCGGAAGAAATGTGAGAGAGTACGGAACAAAAAGCTAGGGAGAAGAGAATCATGTCCCTTCGGAATGGTAGGGAGAGTAGGCTGACGGCAGAGTCTGAGCTTTAGTGGGTTAGATGACGAGGGGATGGAGGTAAAATAGGTTTTGGGGGGCTCCTTTGGGGAGGAGTCTGTCGTTGGGTGGGTGGCCGGTTTGAGCCAGGAGATATGAATCCAAGGAGTCAGTTTTCCAGAGGCCTCTCGAAGCTTTGCTGCCGAGGGTGTGCACAGCACAACCTGGAGGGGGCCTATCCACTTTGGTGTGAGGGGGCGTATTCCCGAATCCTGAGGGGGACAAAAATATACCCAAGAACTGGGTGTTAGCGGGAATGACGGGGAACGTCTATTCGGATCTGGAAGGAGATAATCTTGATGCTTCCAAAGTTCCTGCCTATGGCACCTGCATCATCCCTGTAGCCCCTGCCCCAGCCTCTGAGTCCCTCATCCCGGTCCTGCGCTCCCTACCAACGCAGTGGGAAGCACGACACTTGGGCCTGTCTCCGTGGGGTGTGGAGAGCCCACGGGGCAAGTGGCGCTGGAGTCTAGGGGATGGAGAGTGTTGTCGCTTGGATTTAATGTCCCCCAGACCTCGTGCTCTGCTGTGGAAGTGTTCTGAGGTGGTCCCTGGGGGCGTGGCTGGGTGCAGCGTGTGTCCTGGCCCGCCCGGCTGCAGTCTGGCTGTGACCCTCTCTCTCTGACTCTTTTTCTCTCCCTCTTCCCCACCATGGTGTAACACAGACTCTATACACATGGGCGGAAATCTCCAGATCCGTAAGCAAATAAACTCCTTCCTCTGCCTTGTGCGTCAGGCATTTAAATCAAAGTGACAAGAATGCTGAGATAGAGGATGAGGCGACCCACACATCCTGCTTGCAGCCCAGGACCCACCAGGGGAGGGGGCCACTCCCAGGCAGGAGCAGCAGCAGCCTCCTATGTCCTGGAGGAGGCTCTGGAAAGCCCAGGGGAGGCACCTGGGCCCTGAGTGAGGAGAGGGCGCTGTACTTCAGTGTGGCGTTTTCCTTAGACAGGATCAGGAGAGAATGCTCCAAATGGAAGGCACTTTCAAAATCCTAATAATAAGTCAACAATCAAGCAGCATGCACCTCTTTCCACTCTGATGGAAGATCATCCACTTTGTACTTAAGTGACAGAACGCTTCCCATACACCTGCTGTGAATGAGCCACGCCCACATGAGGTCCTCTCAGGTCTGGGAGGGGACACTGTCCAGCCTGGCTCCCAGGTTTAGTTGTCTCAGAGGAGGAACAAGGATTTACTTCCCAGGAATGTGTTTTGACTTTTGCTGGTGTTCTTACCACCTGAGTAGTTCAGGAAACTGACTACCAGGCCCTCCATCCTGGCTGCTAATGATCCCCGAGCCCCTGGGGCTGCCCACAGTGTTCTTCTGGTTACCATCACGTGGGCTCACAGCTCTGCTCAGCTAAGCTGCTGGGCTCCTTCCCCTCTGCACACCAGCAGGGCCATAAGGCCCCCATCCTGCAGACAGCAGCTGCCACCTCTTTCTCTCACTGCGAAGCCCCTTGAACTTGGCTCCCCAGGGGGAGCACTGCCACAGGTCCCCAACTTACTCCTGGGCTCTGCCTTCTATCCTTTTTCCCTCCGGGCCAGCTCAGCCCCACTCCTGTCCCTTCCCTGAGCAGTGGGTGTCCCTTGCACGCTGGTTGGACAGAAAACTAACTAGTTCAGAGGATCTGAAAGGGAACTCTGCCCAAGTAAATCGTAATGTTCACCAGAAGTAATAAATAAAATGGTTGTGATGCTCCAGAACCAACTGAGATTCAAATATGTGGGAACACATGGATCCCAAAAGACCTGTGGGGTACCCAGCAGTCACTGACATAAGAATCTGCAGTCAACTAATGCACCCCAAATTTTATTTTCTCCTGAATCATTCACTATTAGAAATCTTATTACTAAACTTACAAGACAAAACCAAATGAACAAAAATGAACAGAAGTCAGAGAAAATGATTAAGTTGGAGCAAAAGAAACTTACTTGTTACCACAGCTGGAGTGACTGATGACAACAGAGAGAGGTTTGCAAAGATGCGCCCAGGGTAACTATGCAAGTCTGTTTTGCCCGCAGCTTTTACTGAGAGTTTCATATTTTAAGACAATACAATCCTAAGGAAAGGAATTTCTGGGTGGACTTTTTGAAAAATATTTTGGCTCCCTCAGCAAGCTGTCACAGTGTATCTTCACAAAATAATTAAGTGATACTTTGTTTAACATATAAGTGGCCTGCATACTTACCAGCTCTCTATTACTGTAACAAATGCCTGAGATAATCAACCCATAAAAAGAAAAGGTTTCTCCAACACTGGGGAGGCTAAGACAGGAGGATTGCAGGTTCGAGGTCACCCTAACTTACGGAGACCCTCAGTAATTTAGCAAGACCCTGTTTCAAAATAAAAAAGTCTAGGGGTGTAGCTCATAGGTAAAATGCCCCTGGGTCCAATACCCAGTGTGTGTGTGTGGGGGGGTGAGAGACAGAGAGAGAGAGAAGAAAAAGGGGAAAAAGCAAAAAGAAAAGGTCTGTATGTCTACATTTTTTGAGGTTTGGCCCATGGTTGGTTGGCCCTGTGGCTTGGGCCTCTGTCGGGGCAGCACACCATGCCGGGGCACCTGGCCGAGCAGAACATCCTCTCACAGCCCGGAAAGTGAAAGAGAGAAGGAGGAAGGAGTTGGGGTGACCATGAGGACCTCCCACCTCTCGAAGGCCCCCCACCTCTCCATAGCACCACCCCAGAGACCAGGGCTTCGACATGTGGGCCTTCAGGGGACTTTCCAGGTCCAAAGCACAGCACGGTGCTCAGGATTCCTTCCAACAGGTGGTCCTGATTGGGGATTCACTAGCCCACTGACCCGGTCAACCTGGACAGCCCTCCCCACCGTCCCGCCTCACTGAGCCTGGCCCCAGAATGCAATCCATTTTAGGAGACAAGCTAGTGCATTTTACATATTGATATTGAGATGTACTCAGTACCCGTTTGGGGTGGATCCATCTAATCTCCAGACGTGAGTTCCTGTGCAAGGAGCCCCGTTCACACGCACCCCTTCTGCAGCCTACTAAATACAAGCTGAGCTGCAGAAATGAGTGAGGAGCGGACACCCTTCTAAAAGAGTGCCTGCTTCACAGCCAGCCAGCCAAGCAAGCCTGAGAACTCAGTGGTACACTCTGACACCCCACACTTCCCTCTTGCTCATGAGAAGACTGCTGCCCCAGGGTGCAGACAGGAAGCGTGGGTAAGCTAGTCAGCGCTCTAGAAGCGCTGTGGTATGCCAGTTCTGTGCTGGAGGCCGCACTCACTGGGCTTCATGAAAACCCTCAAGCTCAGTTCCCCCGGCCCTACTTCACAGAGGGGGAGGGAAGCAAGGCAGAGGCCCCCCATCCCCCATCGTGGCCCAAGGCCACAAGGCAGAAAACAGTTGCCACTGACTGCTCTGTGGCCTTTCCCTGTTGGGAGTGACACTCACGTGACTAAAAAAGAGTTGTTACCCTGTTTTGGGAATCACAATTGGCTACCCATGGGTATCTGGGATGATCCTTTAATTCTGTGTGTGTGTGCGTGTGTGTGTGCATGTGTGTGCATGTGCATATGTGTGTGTGTTTTGGTGCTATGGATGGAACCTAGGGGCATTCTTCCTCTGAGCTATACCCCATCCCTATTTGACCTTTTATTTGGAAATGGTCTCGCTAAGCTGCTGAGAGCCTCACTAAGTTGCTGAGGCTGATTTTGAACCTTGTATCCTCCTGTCTGAGCCTCCCAAGTACTGGAGTTACAGGTATGTGCCACCATACCTGGCTATTCGTTTACTTCTGAACATGGAGCAGAGGGGAATTGCTGGAAAACAATGTTATCCATACAAACATTTGTCATAAAGAACAACTTAGCCATGTCGAGACTATCTGCTTAACCAAAGGGGACATGTAGGAGACCACTGCAAAAAAAATAAAAAAGGCTCACTCCAGGTTTGCAGTGCATTTCCTTAATGGGATCCTTCTCAAAACACAGCAGTGACATGAGACATAGGCACTTCAATTCTGCCTGACACCAGCAGTCTGAGAAGTAAAAACTGCACGCAGGCCAGGCGTGGTGGTGCTCGCCTTGTAATCCCAGTACCTGGGAGGCTGAGACAGTAGGATCTCAGGTTTAGACTCGGCAATTTAGTGAGACCCTGTCCCAAAATAAAAAATAAAAAGGTCTGGGGGGTATAGCTCAATGGTAGAACACCCCTGGGTTCAATCCAAAGAAACACCACACCCACACACACACACACACACAATCTGTACACAGTGGTGTTCATAAAGTCCTGGCTCAAGTGTCCCTCCTCAACCGCAGGCGCTAAGGTCTCACTTAGTAACAGTTATGCCCTCTTTGTTGGCTCTTTGAAAATCAAGTGCTTATGGAAAAGCTTCTCATACAAGAAGGGTTCCGGCCTCATCGCCTCACGCTGAAAATACGCACAAGGGTTCTATACTTAGACAAATACCTCGGTGTTGAAGAGACACAACAGGTGACCTTTAGCACTGCCATCTGACCGAGTATCCCACTCAAGACAACACTGACCCCTGGGCCACCACAGCTCGGGTGCAGAGCGCTGGAGGGGCCAGGCAGAAAGTCTTGCAGAAAGGGGGGCGAGAAGTGGCAGCCAGGTTGAGGGGAGGCTGCGAATAAGAGTATTCAGAAGGATTTGAAGGGATTTCCTAAATCTATTCCAATATGCAAAGAAATGCCATATGGCCTTGGGCTTTGCTTTTCCAGTCCCAGCGCCCCCGGTGCCCTATATATTCACGAGGATTAAATTCACTCAAAGTAGCAGAAAAATCTGAAGCAATGATCATCTAGGCAAGATAGAAGTTATCTATCTCGTGAAGAGGCCAGAGTGGCTGCTCCAGTCTCCCTGGGGACCTGGACTCCTCTGTGGTTGCTTTGCTAGATGGAGAGCTTTTCATTCCCAAAGTGTGCCATGGGCCAAGACGGTGCTATGGCTGTAGCCATTGCGTCTACCTTCTGACCAGCAGGAAGACCCTCTAAAAGGCACATCCCCCTAAGCTCCACACACCTTGGACTTGTATCTCATTTGCCACCAGAACTTAGCCACATAACCATGCCTAGAAGGCAGGGAGGCTGGGAAATGCAGTCTGTCCTGGGTGGCCATAGCGCCACCAATCCGTGCAGGTCGCATCACTGAGAAGATGGTGAGGATGGTGCTGGGAGATGCCAGCAGGCTCCACATGGCCCAGCCCTTGGCCCTGCCTCGCAGCAAACTTCCTTCCAGAGCTTGGCTTCCTCCCAATGAGACATTGGGAAGTCTCTTAATACACTGAATTCCTTGCAAAGGACCAGAGGTACTATAATTAACCACACTGGGTTTTTAGAAAGTATCAGGTTAAATGTGCTTTTTAAAACAGCAGACTCGCCTTCTTCATTCAACAGATGCTGGGCTTGTACAGAAGTCAGGAAGCAAAGGCGCCCTGTGTTAAGAGTCTCCCAACCCCTAGAGCGCCGGGACAACCCACACGGCAGGGAGAGCCACCGTAAGGTTTCTCTCCCTGCTATTGCTGGATTGCTATTTGAGCAATGTTTGTGTTTTCCCTGACATTTTAAGAGACAAAAATACATGCAAACATGTGCTTTGTAAACCCACAGTGTGAAGAAAGATGCGTTTGAATGTAGAAAACGCTCCCGTCCTGCATCTCAGAGTCCCTCCTAGCTTGCGTAGAGACCCACTGAAGAGACGTCGCCTCTGCCTGTGATATTGCTGAGCAGCGTTTATTTGCTGTTGAGGAAGAGGAGGCAGATCTGTGGCACTGAGGAGGTTTCTTGAGCTACTAGGGACAGGTGTGACCTCCACACCTGTGGTCGATACTGACTTGAATATTAAATGAGGCCACAGTTTCCTAATAAACATAATCTCACACCAAGTCTCTGGATGCTTCTTTGTTGACAAGTGTCCCACAGATAGGGGAACGGTTCCTCTAAAGGGAACTAGGCCTCCCTCTGGAAGGTCACCTGTGGACATGGGCGACCCCAGGGTGGCATCCCTCAGGGTGTCCTGACATGTGGCCAGAAAGAAGGACCCCAGGCAGAGCTGCCAGCTGGAAATGAGACCGCAGCCTTCCTGTGCTGGCCCTGGTCACAGTCCATCCTGCCTCAATTTCCCATCTAGGAAATGCTCCTGCTAACTCATGAGGTACCAGAAACTACTCCACACCAAAGATCTGGAGCTTCACACAAGTGTGCAGAGAGCATGCGGTGCACCCAGAGCTGCACACGTGGGGGCTGGGGGGCAACAGGGCCTGGGGCTCATCAGCCTGACATTTGGGTCAAAAACCAAAGGAAGTGACGGGGAATGGCAGGGCTGGAGCCCTGTGGTCAGCACATACCCGCCCAGGGCTCAGGAGGCCTCCCCCATGGTGGGAATTGGAGGGAAAGAGGCAGAGGGGCCAGCCAGGGCGGGGTCTCCCTGCTGGGGAGGCAAGGGTTGCAGGCAGCTTAGCAAAGGAGGTTCCAGTCATCTCACCAACATCAGCAGATCCCCTGGCCACAGAGGTCAAAGACCACTGGGCAAACAAGGGGACGACCTGGATGCCAGGCTCCTCCTGTGGGCATGGTGTGGCTGGACTGGGCTGTGAAGCTTCTGCACTCTCCCAGGAACCACCATGAAGGCCCTTGCCCATGTTCCTCTGGCCTCTGCCTCCTGGAGGCCCCCATACCCCTGTGGCCTGTGAGCATGCCACGCCCTCCTCCCAGGATCTTCGAGCAGTGAGCCATCGTCTCCATGCCATGGGCTCCTCAGGTGCTGGACTTGAACCATCATCAGCAAGATCGGCCATCAGGAGGTGCAAGTGGGTGCGAGGGCCAAGGAGGGGTGTCGGGCTGTGCCTGAGCCACAGGGCAGCGATCACAGCTGTGGGCCAAGGTGCGGGAGGCTGGGGGAGGACACCAGGAATTCAGCAGTGGACACAGCAGACGAAGTGCCCACTAGACCCTGCTACAGCCCGGACCCTGCCCCTAAGTACATGCTGAACCTGACCCCAGGGGGATAGGCTAGGAGTCCCCAGGAATGGGATGAGTGTCCTCACACAAGGGCCTCAGAGGGCTGCCAGCTCCTTCCACCACCTGCAGACGCAAGGGTCTCTGAACCAGAAGTCAGACCCTCCCCAGATACCGGTCTTCCAGTGCCTTGGTGTTAACTCTGGAACTGTGAGCCATAGCGCCTGCTGAAGAAGCCAGTGTCTGGTCTTCTGTGACGGTGGCCCTAAAAGACTAAGGCAGAGCCCCTGGGGTTTGTGAAGTTGCTGGACTATAGATCTGAGCGGGGGAAAGGCTGGGTACAATGCAGGTGTCGCCAGGTGGAGACTGTGTGTGTGTGTGTGTGTGTGTGTGTGTGTGTGCGTGCACACGTGCGCACATGTGTGTGTGAAGACTGGCTGCGGTGCCAGGGTGCAGGTGCAGGGGAGAGGGTCCCCAGCCTCGAGGAGCCTGGAGAACACCGTGGAGAAGGTCCGGGGCTTCTCCAAGACAGGGCCGGCAGCCAGGAAGGGTGGAGGGAGCGCCTACTGTGCTTCCTCGGTCTCTGCTCCTGAAGTGGGGAGGAAGGCCTGGGGGAAGAGGTCAGCTCTGGGGTGCCTGCAAGCACAGATGACAATTCAGGAGGGCCAGGAGCCAGGCAGCAGCTATGCGGGGAGCAGAGAACAGAGGCTACGGCAGTGGTCTCCAACCTGACGAAAGGCCTCGGGGTCACTGCCACATTTGCACCTGCGAGTGCCCTGCCCTGCTGAGCCTTCCGGAGAGCAGGCTGCAGCCTCTAGATGTCTGAGCCCTGTTCAGAGGCACATGAGCAAGTGCAGCGCAGGGTCCTCCACGCAGCCCGAGGACAGCAGGCTGATGTCACAGACCTGACACTGTAGCAAAGACGTCTCAGTGCAGCGAGGTCCTTTCCTTGGCCAAACTGCAAACTATGAAGGAGCTCCTTACAGGCTGTGAGCCGAGGCATGTTGGGGGCGGGCCACTCAGACAAGAAAGCAAAACCTAACTCAGGTTGCTAATGTGTTTACCTGTGCACACAGATTAGCAAGTGTGGATTCCACCCAGGGCAGCTAAAGAATGTTGAGAGATTCAAATTCTATTTATTTTAAGGAGTCACATATTTAATGTAATTTTCTGAATGTATAAAGACAATATGGGGGGATTTTTTTTTTTGCGGTACCGGGGATTGAACCCAGGGGCGTTCTACCTCCGAGCTACACCCCCGGCCCTATTTTTATCCTTTATTTTGAAACCGGGTCTCACGAAGTTGGGGGAGGGGATTCTTTATGTGGTGGGGGTTCTTTATTATATAATAACTAAATGGAGCAAACAGAAAATGACCTTCATGTACTAGATAAACCTGCTGAAATTCAATCTTGTACGTGTTAGAAATTTTGACTGGCTAAAAATTGTTAACATTACATTTTGAACAGGTTGAAGTCCCCAAATGGGTAATTTCTTTCTTTTTTTTTTTATCCAAAGTGAATTATTTTCAGGCTGAATAAGAAAGCAGAACGGAGCCCATTTCGTTTTCCCTTGGAGACAGGGTGCTCTTCTGCTTGTGGTGGGGCAGGGGTTCCCTGAACCATGGCACGGCCCGGGGAGGATGTGCGAGTGCCATTCAGGCCCCCACAGCTGGGGACCTTCCTGCTCGAAGTGTCTGAGGACCCTCGGGCCTGCCTGCAGCCCCAGTGCCCCTTCCTGGGCACCACCTACACTCGGCGTGGCCCAATCCACAAAGGGTCAGCATCTCCCCAAACGCTCCGGAACCCCCAACTCGGGAGAACACAACTGAGAATCCCAAGAACATGCAGCAAACTGGTTGTCTGGACATTTTGTGGCTAAATTTGCACAGAACGTTTTCCTAGCAGGATGTAAGGGTGATGGAGACCTCTCTATGAGACAGAGGCCCGATGCCAGAGGGAGCAGTGGAGGAGCACATGGCTACGAAGCTCGCTTGGGAACACGTGCCAAGAGGGACTGCACTTTATCTTTAATATCTACTTTGGATTGGCCTAAATTGTCCAAGATCTGATGGCTACCGTGGGTTGAATCCTGCTCTCCAAAGAGACATGTCTAGTTCCTAACGTCCTTTACCTGTGAATGTGACCTTATTTGGAATGGAGTCTTTACAGATGTAATTAAGACAAGAGTCTCGAGATGAGACCATGCTGGATTTACAGTAGACTTAAATCCAAAGGCTTTCTCACAAGAGAAAGGAGAGGGTAGTTGGAGGCAAACAGATGCAGGAAAAGCCAGAGAGCAGGGGGACAGACTGGCATGATGCATCTGTGAGCCCAGGTACTCGGAGGACTGGGGCACCTGCCAGCAGAGAAGACAGACCTAGACAGGGTCTCCCACAGAGCCCCAGAAGGAGTCAGCCCAAGCGCCGGATGGTTGATATTTCTAGAGCACTACACCCAACAAGGGCATCGTGTGCATTCTGCACAACTTCAGGAAAAAATATTTACTAAGATGAACCATGTGCTGCTCAGAAAACAAGTCTACATAAACTTGAAGAAAGTCTCAAATAAATGGCCATGGCTTTCACCTTAATGAACTAGAGGAAGAAGAGCAAATTAAACCCAGAGTGCTAAGAAGAAAGGAAACCATAAAGATCAGAAAAGAGATGGATGACATAGAAACAGAGAAATGATAGAGAAACTCAATGAAACCAAAGCTAGTTCTTTGAGATCAACAAAATTGGAAAACCTCTAACCCTAATGGTCAGGAATAAAAGGAGACTGCCAATATCAGGAATAAGAATGGTGACATCAATACATATTCTACAAATATTCTTTTAAATTAATAGTAGAAATTATGAATAAATTTATGGCACTATGCCAGTACATTTGACATCTTACATGAGATGGACAAATTCCTACAAAGATAAAAACACAGCCAGGCGTGGTGGCGCATGCTTGTAATCCTAGTACTTG
This sequence comes from Glis glis, assembly GCA_004027185.1. Classification (NCBI taxonomy): domain Eukaryota; kingdom Metazoa; phylum Chordata; class Mammalia; order Rodentia; family Gliridae; genus Glis; species Glis glis. Next base: position 10,754 of record PVJS01058092.1, read on the forward strand.
GGAGGCTGAGACAGGAGGATCACAGGTTTGAGACCAGCCTCAGCAACTTAGTGAGGTCCCTCAGCAATTTAGTGAAACCCTGTTCCAAAATAAGAAATAAAATAGGGCTGGGGGTGTAGTGAGTTCAACCTCCAGTACCCAAAATAAAATAAAATAAACATTAAACCTCACTCAAGAAGAAGTTATCACAATAGCCCTACAAACAAAAATGCACACCCAGATGACTTTGCTGGGAAACTCTGCCAAAGTTTATAAAAGAAAGAGTACCAAATTCTATACAAACTCTTCAGTAAGAGGAAGGAATTCAAAGAGGAAGAAATACTGCCTGTGTTGGTTTTTTTGTCACTGTGACCAAAATACCAGACAAGGACAAGGAAGGAAGGGAAAAATCCTGTTAAGTCAGAAGAAGCCGGGCGTGGTGGCACACGCTTGTAATACCAGTACTTGGGAGGCTGAGACCGGAGGATCTGGGTTCGCAGCCAGCCTCAGGTACTTAGTGAGGATGTCCACAACTTAGTGAGACCCGGTTTCAAAATAAAGAATAAAAAAAATAGGGCTCGGAGGTAGAGTGCCCCTGGGTTCAATCCCAGTACTGCAAAAAAAAAAAAGAGTCAGAAGAAAATATTTGTAAATCATATATATTATATAGAGAATATATAGAAACTTTCTCGACCCACTAATAAAAAATAACATTTCTAAATTTTCTCGTTAAATAAAAAAATATTTGGACAGATCTCTGAAAACTTATAGATGGCAAATGGGACATGAAAAGATGTTCTACATCATTATTCACTGGAGGATGCAAATTAACCTCACAATGAGATGCCACTGTATATAGGTCAGAATGTCTAAGATGAAAATGACTAACCCTACCACGCAGGGGCAAGGATATTAAAAACTGCTGAAGCACGCCGGGCATGATGGCGCACGCTTGTAATCCCAGTACTTTGGGAGGCGGAGACCGGAGGATCCGGGTTCGCGGTCAGCCTCAGCTCTCTTTCTCTCTCTCTCCCTGTCTCTCTCTCTCTCTCTCTCTCTCTCTCTCTCTCTCTCTACTTGGTGAGGCCCTCCGCAACTTTGTGAGACCCGGTTTCAAAATAAAGTATAAAAGAATAGGGCC
>PVJS01058093.1:0-11873 GCA_004027185.1 Glis glis
TGTGTGTGTGTGTTACTGGGGATTAAACCCAAGGGCATTCTACCTCTGAACTACACCCCCAGTCCTATTTTATTTTGAGACAGAGTCTCGCTAAGTTGCTGAGAGTCTTGCTACTTTGCTGAGGCTGATCTTGAACCTGCGCCTCCTGTCTCAGTCTCCCAAGTACTGGGATTACAGGTGTGTGCCACCATGCCTGGCTCTGTAGTATAATTTAAAATCAATTATTGTGATGCCCCCAGTATTGTTCTGATTTCTCAGAACTGCTTTGGTTAATCTGGGTCTTTTGTTCTTCTATATGAATTTTAGTACTGTTCTTTTCTAGTTCTGTGAAGAATGTCATGGATATTTTGATAGGGATGGCATTGAATCTGTAGATCTCTTTTAGTAATATGGCCATTTTGACATATTTATTCTGCCTATACAAGAACATGGAAGTTCTTTCCATAGAGACGGAATTTCTGGGCCAGTGGTTGTGCATAGCAAACTATGTATTTCATAGGTACTACCAAACTGTCTTCCAGAATGTTCCTAACAATTTGCATGCACAAGGAGCATATCAAGGGCCATCTGTATTTTGAAGTGGTTTGGCTTCATTGTTTGAGGAGTGGACTTTAGGACTTGACGGATTTTAAATTAAATCCTGGTTCTTTTACTCATTAACCTCCTGACTTGGGTCTTTTAAGCTTCTAAACTCTCTGAGGCCTTGTCTGCTACTCCTATTCCTCATGGGGTTGTTGTAAGAATTAAATGAGTCAAGTGAGGCATGGTGACGCACGCCTGTAATCCTAGTACTTGGGAGGCTGAGATAGGAGGATTGCAGGTTTGAGGCCAGTCTCAGCAACTTAGTGAGGCCCTCTGCAATTTAGACCTTGTTTCAAAATAAAAAATAAAATAGGGTCGTGGGCATAGAACTCAGAGGCAGAATGCCCCTGGGTTCAATCCCCAGTACCGCAAAAAAAGTCATGTGTGTATAGAGATTATCTTTTTTCTGTCATGTAGTTATATTATTCAATAAATGATCATTTTTATTATTATTATTCTGTGAATGGGAAATACAAATGTTTCTTTTCTACCATGCCACCTAGGTTTGGAGCAGGGTCTGTGAGGTTGGAGAGTCAGGAACATGAACATTTACTTATAAAACAAAAACAAGATGAAGTTGATCAGTTATGTAGTACTGTCCCCATAACACTGGAAGTGTAGTTTTCACTTAGTGACAAGCAGGTGGTGGTGTCACCAGTGAAGTTAAACCCACAGCATGGGAGACACTTTTCTCCCTGTATATCAACTCCTGCTGCCTGAGACTCCAGCACTGACAAACAGATAGAGCAATAAATACTACAAGGTGAGATACTGAAGACTCCTTGAGAGACCAGCCAACACTGGGCAGTTCCTCCCACCCCCATCCAGTGTTGTTTGGTTTTGTTTTGTTTTGTGTGTGTGTGGTACTGGGGATTGAACTCTGGGACGTTCTGCCTCTGAGCTACATCCCCAGCCCTTTTGAAACAGGGTCTCACTAAGTTGCTGAGGGCCTCATTAACTTGCTGAGGCTGACCTCAAACCTTCGATCCTCCTTCCTGCCTCAGCCTCCCAAGTACTGGGATTACAGGCACGTGCCACCATGCCTGGCTTCCATCAAGTCTTTTAGCCAAGTTATTCCTGACTCTCTGTCAGGAATAACTATAGTGGGCAGGTTGTTCAATTTAAGATTCTTACTGGATTCTGAATCTACTGGTAATGAATTATCTGTGTTTATAGTGCCATAAGATATTGTATTTACATAGTGTCAGCATCTAATAAGTGAAACACACAGCTGAAGATCAGCAATAATTACTAAGGCTGCTTTGATTTACATGGGAAAATGCTCAATTTTTAAATTAATTTGCTTACTACCCAAATAGCCTCTGCATTTGGAGGAAGAGAAAAGCAAAATGGGTTTTATGTCAAAAAGAAAACTACTTTGAATTTTTTTCTGGGAACTTCAAATTTTCTAGTTATACCATTGCATTTTAAAAATAGTTTTGAATACTATTTATACAGTACTTTTAGTTTACTTTTCGATAAATTGCTCCTGGCAGTAGTGCTGTGAGAAGGTGACTGACTGCTTGACCTTCTTTGTAGACAGGGAATCAAGCCACCTTGCTTAGGTGGCAAGACCCACACTGGCATCTATAGCCAGGGACATTGGTTAGCAGTTTGTCACTCCTTGTGCTCATCTGCCTCTCCAAGGAGGAAGAACCCAAAAGGACCTCCTACTGTTCTCAAGACGACTGGTATTTGGTTTCCGTATGCCACGTCTGCCTAGAAACAGATCGTATGCATCACAGAAACATGCTTATGTAATTAGCAATAATACTGTGCCATTAAAGAACTCAGTTCTTCTGAAGACCTAAAATAACTTCATAACCATCGTACTCTTTTTTCAATTGTTTCATGATGTTACAGTGATTAGTTCTATAGCAATTTAAAAGGATTATAAAATGTTTTTTAAATTATATGGTTGTCAGTATAAACAGATTGTCACCCGTTTTCAATTTCACTGTATCCTCTCTCTGGCCTCAGTGCTAACTCAGAGCCAAATAGCAATCTAGCTATCAGTATGCACTCACTTTATATATACATGTGTTCATGTGTACATTTTTGTGTTTATATGTGCCACTCATTTCTCATGTCCTAGAATGTCTCCACCATTTCTCCATGTTCCCTAGTTAAAGGGGATGTATCCAGCAGGTACTTGCTAGTTGCACACTGATGATAAGCATCATAGCAATATGGATGTAAAGTAGTATTGCACTAATGTCATCTTCTCTTTTGTCCCAGGCCCCCTCCCACCACCACCTCCAATAAACAGAAATGGCAGCACATCTCGGGCCCTGCCTGCCACCCCTCAGTTGCCATCCAGGAGTGCAGTGGATAGTCCCAGAAGTGGACCCAGGCCTCCACTTCCTCCTGACAGGCCTGGTGCTGGGGCCCCTCCCCCACCTCCACCATCAACATCAATTAGAAATGGCTTCCAAGACTCCTCATGTGAAGGTATGTGGTCACACTGCAGTGCACTGACTAACCACTTTGACTTCAAATAAGAAATAATAATCCCCCCTCTCTAACTTCCCAAAAAGGCAGATCATTTTTGCTGGGCGCTATGGTGCATACTTACAATCCCAGCTACCTGGTGTCTGAGACAGGAGGATCTCAGGTTCCAGGCCAGCCTGTGCAACTTAATGACATCCTGTATCAAAATAAAGAATAAAAAGGGTTGGGGCTATAGCTCAGTGGGAGAATGCCCCTGAGTTCAATCCCCAGTACCACAAATAAATAAGTAAATAAGGCATGAGGTTATAGCTCAGTGATAGAGCGCCCCTAGGTTGAATCCCCAGTACTGCAAAAAAAAAGGAAGATCATTTTTCTCTGACTGTTCCTTGTTTGAGTCTCATCTTGGTTAACTTTCCAGAGAATTCATATTCTGAAAAGAACCATTTTTGTGGCTTATCTTCTTAATTATTTACATTTCTAAATAGCTGGCTGTAGATAAGAGGCCCAATGGCCTGCAGATATTAAGCTGCTTCTCCCTACCATGTTACCAGAGCGGTCCCAGTTATTCCTGGTCTCACTGGTGGAAAGAAAGGTGTCCCTACCCTAAGCCCCCAGCTCCTGAGAGGGACTAGCTGCGCCCAGTCACTCTAGGGAAAATCACTTTGTGGTCCCATCTCCAGCACCTCAGGGGGTGGGGAGGGGAATCACATTGCTTTGATTTGCAAGCCAGTATTTTTTTTTCAGTGTGCTAATCAGTGACATCTGTAGCACTTTCAGCTTTTCTATAAACTTCTAGGCATAAAACTAGAACTGATTTCTGCAGTTCTCTGTATTTCATTCTGTGCCTTTCATAAGTCTTCATAGCAGATTGTCTGTTGCTGAAGATACTGTTCGTTTCTCCCTCAGATGAGTGGGAAAGCAGATTCTTCTTCCATCCAATTTCTGATTTGCCACCTCCAGAGCCATATGTACCAACAACCAAAAGTTATCCCAGCAAATTGGCAAGAAATGAAAGCCGGAGTGAGTATTTCTGCCAGTTTTCGGCAGATTCATACTTGAGTAGCCTGAGTTATGCTCAAGGGTTGTATTGGAAATCCAGATCTCTTACCTGGGAACCGCATTTCAAGCTGTATAAATTCTCCTTCCATGTGCAGTGAAGAGATTGGAGATACCCAAAATGTATATACAATTATCATAGTGCATCATTACAAGCTCAAAAGACCTTTGGTTTGCCAGTATTAAATTATTTTGCTTCTTTGGACAATCTTCCCCATTTTTATCTTCCTGAGACAGCAAAAGTCTGTCCCTACTAGTTTTGAGACTAGCAAAATGTCTTATTAATTATAACAAAAATTCACTGCAACTGCCTTGTTCTTTAAAATGTTTTATAATCATAGTTTTATGGAGATATGAAAAATTTTTAAATATCCATAATCTCTCCACGGAACAGATATTTTCATTTTACTAGATTTTCTTCCCATTCTTATCCATATAGTGCTGATTTTTATATAGTTACAATGACAGTGTACAGCTTTTTGGTGGTAGGATTTACATAACACTGCTTAGTAAACTTTCCCGTTTTATCACATTGTTTTTATTCCACAGGAATCTATCAAGTCAGCATACAATAATTTGCCATTATTGGACATTTAGATTGTTTCTGGTTGTTTGCTAATATGCATAATGCTACCATGAAGAAGTAAATCATTTTTTTCTCCATTGAAGAAGAAATGTGAACAAGAAGGGAAAATGGACACACTGGAATTTCATAACAATAAATGCACAGGGCTAGCTGGGCATGATAGCCCATGCCTGTAATCCCAGTACTTGGGAGGCTGAGACAGGAGGATCATAGGTTCAAAGCCAGCCTCAGCAACCTAGCAAAACCCTGTCTCCAAAAAAAATAGGTAGAATGCCCCCAGTTAAATCCCTAGCCACCACCCCCCCCACACACACACACACAATGTACAGGGCTGATGAAGAATTAGCATGAAATACACAAATATCACTGATGAAGTTCACTCTTGAACTTAGCCTCAGAACCAAACAGAGCTAGTTATATAGCAGTCACAACACCCCTAGCTACACCCGTACTCCCTAGCAGAGTACCTTACAAATACTCAGAGCCTACTGGTTCTTTTAAAATAAATTTTGTTTGGTTGGTCCCCAATCTTAGAGCAGATTAATATCAGCTAAAGTTAAGGCTGGGTAGAAGCAAAATCATTGATGGGAGAACTGATAGATGGCAGTCTTAGGTCAAAGGAGGAACAAGGGACATAGCATTTCTACTAGGTATATTTTTCTATTGAGTTAATTGAGTCAAATTGTGTTTTGTGCATCTGTTGAAGAGTTCAAAGAGTTATAAAATATTTTGGGGAAGCTGGGCATGGTGGCACACACTTGTAATCCTGGTACTTGGGAGGCTGAGACAGGAGGATAGCAGGTTCACGGCCAGCCTCAGCTACTTAGTGAGGCCCTCTGCAACTTAGTGAGATGCTGTTTTTCAAAATAAAGAATAAAAAATAGGGCTGGGGGTGTAGCTCAGAGGTATAATTCCCCTGGGTTCAATCCCTAGTACCGCAAAAAAAAATAATATTTGGGGGAAATTTCCATGAACAAATGCCAGAAGTAAACAGAACATTGCTGCTTCCAAGAAAAACTCTAGTTTCTATAAAAATTTACTTAGGTGGAATACTGCCTAATAACAAGCATTGAAAAATAAGCCTTCACATGGAACAGTTCTGAGAGAGAGAGAATGAATGAATTTATCACAAGAGAGGCTCTGACAAGAGTGCAGCCTGTTTTTCTTCCCTTTTTAGCACTAATAAATGAATTCACTTTAAAGAGTTGTTCATATAGACCCTAAATACGTTCTGACTTGTTGTAAGCATTCTTACAACAATTTCTAATTGAAATATTACTTGTGCTTTTAAATCAGTAACAGAACCCATATGCTCTAGATTTTACATTTATGGCTAAACACATTCCCTCTCCATCCTCCTTTCTTTAAGACTCAAGTAAGCAACTTGAGGACTAGAACATGTTCTGCTCAATATTACATCTTCCTTGAGTAACACAGACCCTGAAAAATAGTGAGCATATTAGAATATTTTTTAAATTGTTGAGTTTCAACTGCCCCCCAAAGTTTTTTACAGATTTTTACATGTCTCTAGTATTAGTCATGTTTAATATTTTATAATAGCAGATCAGCTAACAAAAATAAATAAGCTACTATCAAAGTACCAAGTTTTATTCTACTTCTGTAGCTGCCTCAGCCTCCAAATCCAGAGTCTAACAGGGCTCCCAGACAGCCCTGAGCAGCATAGAATTCAGTGTATTTTTGCAGGGGGGGACAAGACCAGCCTTCATCTTGCTAACCAATTGTGGTGTGTCAGTTGACAGTCAAGGCTCCATGACAGATGGCTGGTTAATATCCAGATAAGTCTTTGCTCAGATACCTGCTCAAGAAAAGATTTGGTTGGGATGGTGAAAGGAAGAGACAAAGGTGTAGACTGCTGATGTTTTCCTCTGACTAGTCTGCTTGCTCAGATATTTGGTCCTGTCTCAGAAGTCCCTAAGTATCTCTGAAGTCTCTAGGTTCATAGCATTGGTGTCAAGATGTCTGCAGAGGGACCTAAATGTGCCAACCCAGTGAGTCTCAAAGCAGTAATAAACAGACCTACCCAACAGACATGTGTCTCCAAAAGACCTGCCCACAGCATCTGAGAACATGGCTTCATGCCTCATGCCTGCTAGATCCTCAAAATATGTGTGAGGAATAAATGAAAATTTTAAAATGTGAATGGATTTTAAAACCAGTTACAGTGCACTAGCAGCCCACAAATATGCATAGCTTAAAAAAAAACATATCAACAGAGTGAAAGACAACCAACAGAGGGAAAATATTTAGAAATCATATCTGTTAAAGGTCTAATATTCAGAATATATAAAGAATTCCTACAACTCAACAATAAAAAACAATTAAAATGGATTGACTATCTGAATAAGCATTTCTCTGAAGAAAATATAGAAATGGTCAATAAGCACATGAAAAGATGCTCAACATCCCTAATCATTAGGGAAATGTAAATAAAACTACGAGATACAACTTGATACCCATTACCCTTACCCAACAAAAGGAGGTTGACTAGATAAATAAACAACAGTATAGTTCTGTATAATAGAATGCAGAGTGTCACTAATATTTTTATTTGCAAAGAGTATTGACTCTGGAAGATATTCAAACTTCTGGAAGAAAAAAAGGAACTCTATCTAAATGGAAAATATACACACAAAATTTTATTGGCTATCTCTGGGTGGTGCAAGTATGGGTGAATTTTTCGTTTTGCTTTTGTTCATCCATGGTTTCTAAATCTATAGTCAACACACACTGTGTGATAAGAAAAGCATTTGTTTTACTTAACGCTGTGCAAGTCCTCAGCGGCCAGTGGGGGTCATCTAGGAGTGTTTATTCACATTATTCCACACTTCTTCCTTTCTCATCCACATATGCCAATTAGCTTACAGCCTTGGTCATAGGGAGTGAGGTAGTGGGTACCTTTGCAACCATCCCTGAGTTTCCACATCAAAAACATAAGCTTTCTAACCAAAATTATATTTGTCTGTTTTTTCATGAAGGTGGATCCAACCAAAGAGAAAGGGGTGCCCCGCCCCTTCCTCCCATCCCAAGGTGATCCTAGCCTGCTCTTCTCTACCCAGGCTCCAGAGCTGCTTCTGTTGTTGCTGTCGGAGAATTACATACCCTCCACCCACTTCCTGGTCCCCTTCATTTATGGCAGGAAGGAAGAAGGGAGGGGGAGGGGGAAATATGTGTGTGTTGGGGGGGTCCAGTAAAGAAAAGCACCTGGCTTCTTCTGTTATGTATATTCTCAAAGCTATTGCTTGCTTCAGCTACAGCCCACCAGTGTTGGCTGCTGGGATCAATATGTGTTTGTGGCAAGAAGGCAGAGATGACTTGTATCCCAGCTTTCAACCAAACAAACTCAAATATCCACTGCTTATTTGCTACAAGCTATAATTTTTAAAGCCCCTGAGAGCTGTTTTGGTCCATGCCTTTTTCGCACGCTTGGCCTCCTGTCTATTTCCATGAACCACAGACTGCCTAAGCACGTTGCTGAGCAAGGGCTCACAAGAAGCTTTTGTGGTTACAGGATGTCCAATCTTTGGCAGTCCAAGGTAGGCCCTTGGACAGAGCTATCCAATAGATATATAATGTGAGCCCCATATACAATTTTAGAATTTCTAATAGCCACATTTTTTAAAAGGTAAAAAGAAACAGATGCAATTAATTGTAATATATTTTATTTAACCCTATACATTCTAAATATCATTTCAGCCTGCAATCCATATAAAATTATTAGTGAGATATTTTGCATTCATTTTTGGTACTAAATCCTCAAAACACAGTGTACATTCTGTACTTAGAGCACAGCTACACTCAGACTAGTCACATTTCAAGTGCTTAAGTAGCCACATGGGCCTGGTGGCTACCCTATTGGACAGCACAGGTCTGGAAGAGGAAAGCTATTACAAAAACCTCTTTCTTAAAAAACAAAAAGGGCAAGATGAGCTTTAGCAGTTCAAGAAGTACCTAAAAATAAAGTTAGGACCCAAACACCTTGTTTGGCAGACAGCTTGACCTTAGATTTTAGTCCCTTATTTTTCCTCTTCCCTTAGTATCTGTGTACAAGTATTGCTTCACAGTACCAAGGCCAGAAGTTGATCTAATATGGTTTACAGTCACGTGGAATAAAGCCATTGGAAAGAAACTGAAAGCCTGTGAGGCCTTCCAGGCTCAGAACCAGCTGGCTCTTGCGCTCAGTTGTCAGTTGGATGCCTGCCTTGCAGATTTGAAGTGGCCTTTGTTCCTCACCCACTGAGCAAGCTCCTCAGGGCCAAAAGAGGATAGGAAGAATAGGTAGGAGGGGGAGAAAGTCAGGGAATGGTTTCGAATCAAAATCTTGGAAGAAGGGAACAGGTTCAAGTTGATGGGCAAAACTCTAAAACTCTTAACTCTGACGCCTATGGATGGGGTTGAGTGAATTAGGGAGCTTGTTAGTAAAAATTGGGAGGGAATTTGTTTTGAATCTATCCAGAAGAATAATTTGTCTTAGATCTATGCAAGTAAAGCTCCACTAAAGGACATAAAGAAGAGCCAGCCTTGCCTTTTATATATGATTTTGTTTACAAAAATTTATTGATACTTTTAAATCTAGCTATAGAGTTGGGGGGATCCACTTTGATTGTTTTATATGGTTATGTTAAAAATTACCATTACTTATTTTTTAAAAGCACATGATGACATATGTATATGTATATCTACCTAAACTTTGTATCATGGTTTCAGTGTATTATTCATGTATTACTGGGAGATGCTAACAAGAAATCAATCCAAAGAAAAATTTGAAAGATGCATTCCTATTTATAGAATAAATAACTGTTTCATTTATATAAAAGCAGAACTGAGAGTTCTAATAAATGGAATGTCTAATAAATTATGAAGTTACTGATTTGAATATATTGTATTTTTATAACTTTCCTTGCCAAAATACTGGGCTTAGTACATTAGAGAACTTTTTTTCTCCCCTCTCCTCTGCCATTCATCAATCTTCCATAAAGTCATTTGGAATTCTTTACCCAAAAAGAATCAAGAAATATAAAGGTATAACAAGCTTGGCAACTTAAAAAAGACTTAATCTCTAACATTTTTGTAATTTAGCAGCATCAGTTTATTTTTTTGTTTTGTTTTGTTTTGTTTTGTTTTGTTTTGTTTTGTTTTGTTTTGCGGTACCGGGGATTGAACCCAGGGGCGTTCTACCTCTGAGTTATACCCCCGGCCCTATTTTTTTATGCTTTATTTTGAAACCGGGTCTCACGAAGTTGCAGAGGGCCTCACTAAGTAGCTGAGGCTGGCCGTGAACCCGGATCCCCCGGTCTCTGCCTCCCAAGTACTGGGATTACAAGCGTGTGCCACCACGCCCGGCTATCAGTTTATTTTGGATTCTTTGATCTGATGTCAACAGTGATAAATATCCCTATGGTAAAACCACTTTACAAAAGATGGAGTTTGTGCTTCTTAGCAGATATGGCAGAGAAAAGTCTTGCCCAAAGAAAGTGGGTCTGAATGTTGTAAGTAGTACTGAGAATTGGACAGTTCCTTATATATCTCAACTTTGCAGGTACCTTTCTAAAGTTTGAAATAGGGTCATAGCTCAAAGTTGCCATTCATCTAGAATAGAGGTGTTTTAGAATGTATTTTTAAGGGAATGTTTTATTAATACACCTACACCCTTTCTTTGAAAGTTAGCAACCTAACTGTATCCAAAACTTTGAATAAGTTCTATGCTAAAATCGTCAACTATGGCAAATCACAAAAATGAGTACTTTCTTCCCTGAAATCAGAGCTTACATGTTTGTTTTTTCCATAAGACCTTCAGATAAATGTATTCAAGATGCAATACAGTATTTTAACATTCATGTATTTTATACTGAAATGTATTACAGTATTAAAACTCAGTGTTTGATATTTATTTCACTATGCATTTTATTTAGTAAGAGCTGAGAAAAATGTTTAATCCAATGGTGCCTTACTTTGTGATTTGAAAGAAATAAATTTTTATGTCTAAGTGCAGATTATTTGCATTTTGTAAAAACTGTTAGGCCTTCATGTTTTAACTTGTAATACCCATTTTGTTGTTTTAGTAGCAAAAATGGGATGGTTGTTAAAGCCCCCCAAAAGTTTGGTATGAAATTAACTTTTCCCTGTTTATAGTCAGGGACTGTAGAGAAAGAAGAATATTTTTTTCATACCACTGCACTGTGTAACAGACACATTTTGGTATCTATGTCATCAGGAAAGTTTAAATGGTAGGGTAGAATCTACCCTAGACACCCACGTCTTTGTAAGTTAGCCAGACAATAAATGAAAGCAGAATGATACAGTGTCAACTGGTGGTTTTTCTTTAAGTATTGTCTATGTAAATATAAACAAAAAAGCAAGTGCCTGTTTTTGATTTTAAACCGTGGTAAAGACAGACAAACTTGGAAAAAAACAAGTTTCACACAAGTAAGTAAACATTCACTGCATTCATTTGCTCCTCCCTTCTCTCTTTTTGTTTTTCCTGAGAATTGTATCTTAGTCTGTAAAATGGATAGTGGAAGCAATGGAAGATGAAATTATAAAGACTAGCATGGGTGCTGGTTAATCTAGGAAAAGCCACTGGGAATATAGACAGCCTGATAATTTTTTAATTATCTATTACATACATGTGTACTGTGTACATATATCTCAATGTAGCACAGTGGTTAAGAGCTTAGGAAGACCTGGCTCCATCTCTTTCTTGCAAGTCACCTCTCTAACTTTGTTTCCTCATATATAAAGTGAGGAGTCATCTAACACCATCAATAGGTTCATTAAACACAATGATGCTCTCTCACCACTCACTGACTTACTATAAGCACTCAGTAAGTGATAGCCACCACTAATATGGAGTAGGAAACAAATACATATGTAATGAGCCCAAATTAACTGGAACCAAATCTGCTAGAAGGGGATTTACTAGCATACTTTTAAAGGAAAGGGTCAGTGGCAGAAAACACAACAAAACCCTGTATCAGAAATACAAAGCAGTCGGGCGTGGTGGCGCACACTTGTAATCCCAGTACTTGGGAAGCTGAGACAGGAGGATCCGGGTTCGCGGCCAGCCTCAGCTACTTAGTGAGGCCCTCTGCAACTTAGTGAGGCCCTGTTTCAAAATTAAGAATAAAAAATAGGCTGGGGGTGTAGCCCGGAGGTAGAATGCCCCTGGGTTCAATCCCCA
>PVJS01058094.1:0-11872 GCA_004027185.1 Glis glis
GGCGGAGACCGGAGGATATGGGTTCGCGGCCAGCCTCAGCTCTCTCTCTCTCTCTCTCTTTCTCTCTCCTTAGTGAGGCCCTCCGCAACTTCGTGAGACCCGGTTTCAAAATAAAGTATAAAAAATAGGGCCGGGGGCGTAGCGCGGTGGTAGAACGCCCCTGCGTTCAATTCCCGGTACCGCAAAAAAAAAAAAAAAGAAAATAATTAGCAAGTTAGCAACCTGAAGAAAGTACAGTGTGTTGTAAGGACTCACATGATTCAAAGAGGAAAGTGCTTATCAAGGCTAGTATATGATATATAAAAGTGAGATGAGACTCAAGTGACAGTCAATTGAACATAGACTTGCTGCAGGATAGGACAAAGGGTAAGACTCTAACACTCACTATTCGTAACTACAATTTTGTGAAGGTTGCAGATCAAAAACACAAGTAACCTACTTGGCACCTATGAAGTCCACTCTATTTGACAGAATGTCACAAGGGAAAAGTGACTAAAACTGTGGCTCTCTCACTGAAGCCCACAAAATGTAGCATAGCTATTATTAAATTGCAGAAAATGGGATGAGAGGCAAAAAAAAAGAAATTTAATAAATTTAAGGCCAACATGTTGCTCTCTATTAGCACATGATAGAGACTGGAATAAAAACAATGGGAAGACTACTAATTTTTATAATACTTATATTATCAAACAAAACTTTACCCAAAACTAAAGAGCCCGTGGATTGTAAAGGTTTAATGGACGATTAGGCTAACTACTAAAGACCAAAAGCATTCTGACAAAGCTGCCCAGACCTGTGAATGCCTATGGGCTTATTTTGCAATGTCTTCCTCAGATGTAGTTAAGAAGCAAATGGAAATGGAAGGACCACCCAAAGAGTGAAAATAAGAGCCACAGAGAACTACAGAGAGGGAGAAAATGACTGTAATCAGAACTGAGGTCTAATCAAGGAGCATTTTCCAACATTAAGGTTTGCAATGTTTACAACATCTGCTTAGTGTTGTTTTGCAATTAATCTGTACCAGTAAAATCCCAACTTCTCCCCCTTTCTGGTGGAATATTATCTGTACGGTTATATGGTTCCTTTTCTACCACTGCATGTTGGCTAAGAAGTGCAGGGTAGTTCATAAAGTTTTTAATTTCAGAAATTTCCAGATTAGGAAAAAATCTGGATTGAGGTAGCAACAACCATGCATGATGCACTAATGATGCAAACACCACATTTCCTTGTGGCATTTTGGACTTTGAGCATAATTCTATGATTGAAGGTTTCCTTAGGACTGGCTCCATCTGGGAGGCTGAGTGTGTTTTGTGGGCAGAAAGAATGGTGCATAAGGGATGAATAATGTGACTAATCAGTTGTTGAACAGATTAGGGTGGTTTGCTATATATTTGCAGGTCTTTCCTGTCCAGGTACATTGTGTGATTGTGTTTTCCACCTCCTTGATATCTGGTGTGGGCAGGTAACTTACTGCAGGCGATGAATTAGAAGTAGAAGTGAACCATGCCCATTCGGGCAACAGCTTTAAGGGAGAGAACACAGTGAGCCCATCTACTTGTTAAGTCACCAGGTAAAGTACCAGGATCTCAGTTATGGCTGTTACTTCAGTCTTAAAGATGGTGTTGAACAGACTGAGTGAGGATGGATGTGTAGTGAGATAGGAAAGCCAATCCATGGTGCTTTAGGTCAAAGGGTTTGAAGATTGTTACCACAGTATATTCGAATCAAACCTGCATCATTTCTTTACTGCCATTACTTTCATTTTATCTTATGATTTCACTTTGTATTTTTAATATTACTCTCTAAAATGATCATATTGTACACTGCATCAGTAGAATAATGTAAGAAACCTAAAGCAAATAATCCAGTTACATATGCTGGATAGATAAGAAAAAAATTGAGCAAAGAAAATTAGAGACATAATAATATACAGAGTATGATTTAATTTATATTATAAAAGCAGGTCTGACTATACTGATTAAGGTTATAAGTGGTAAAGGTATAGAAGTCGAGATTGCCAAGTTTAGGGTAGTGGTTATAACGAATAATTTTTTACCTTAGAAAAAACATATGAAGAATTATAAAGTGCTGGAAGGGTTCTATTTCTGCCTTGTGTGGTGGCTACATGGGTTACTTTTCTAAATATTCATTAGCCTGAAAGTTTACACTCACGAACTATTCCCTAGATATTATATATTTCATAATAAAATATGTTCATAAAATTAATTGAGATTTATCAATGCTGATAATACAAAACAAAAATCTGTGTTTAATTGAGTATGAAAAATTTGAAGTCTTTTGTAAGGTTTACAAAATTTATTAGACAAGATCAGGCACATAATTATAGTAATATATGCATATCCATATTTATAGCAGCACAATTCACAATAGCCAAATTATGGAACCAACCTAGGTATCCATCAACAGATGAATGGATTACAAAATTATGGAAAATACACTCAATGGAATTCCACTCAGCAATCAAGAAAAACAAAATAATGTCATTTTCAGGAAACTGGATGGACCTGGAGAACATTATGTTAAGTGAAATTAGCCAGTTACAGAAAGTGAAGGGTCATGTTTTCTCTCATATGCGGAAGCTAGGGAGTAATTGGGATACCAGAGTGCCTCCAGATAATGGAGGAGAAACTTCAGTGGAGCCAGGGAGGTGGTCTAGGAGAAGGGGGGGAGAGGGAGGATCAATGAAGGAATCACTTCCATTGACATTATGTGCATATGTGAGAATACCAAAGTCAATCTCAATACTTTGTATGGGGATGGGGGAAAGGGAGGGAAGTGGGGAGGATGCCCAGGGAAAGCTCACCAAGTGCTGTGTGAATGTATGTCACTATCACTATGAACTACATTATGATGTGAGACTATACTGCACCAGTAAAAGTATTTTTAAAAAGTCCTCTCTACAAATATAGTCACATTTTGAAAAATGGGGTATTAGAACTTCAGCATATCAGTTTGGGGGGACACAAGTCAGACCATAATATTCTGTCCCTGTATGGGGAGAGGGTATTGGGGAGAGTACCGGGGCAAAGCCCACCAAGTACTGTGTGCATTTATGTCACTATTTCTATGAACTACATTATGATGTGAGACTATAATATACCAATAAAAGTATAAAAATTAGTAAGTTATTTTAATGTTTATGGGGATTATATTAAAATCTAAAATTAGAATGCCTAGTCATTTCTCTCTCATTCAATACTTATACATAGTTAAATACTGTTTAATAGAAAAGGAAGTATACCAACTGTGGTAGACAAAGGGAGGTCATTTTATAATAATTCTGAAATCTGCAACCATGCTGATTTATATGAAAAAGGACTTTGCAGATGTGATTAATTTAGTTACATGATCTTGAACTGAGATGAGAAGATCATTATCCAGATGGGCCCAGTATGATTACAAGAGTCAGGTTCCTAAAGAGCAAAGAGGGTGTCAGAACCAGAGAGAGCCATGTGACCACAGAAGTAGAGGTCAGAGAAAAGAGTGCAAGAGAGCAAAAATGAGAATGAGAGCCAGGGAAAGATGGATTTGGTGAAGCTATGCAGGTGGCTTTGAAGGTGCAAGAAGGGACATTGAGCAGAACCAACTGCTAGAAGCTGGCAAAGGAGAAAAAAGAATGCTTTACTTCAGCATTGAGAGGTATCCTATGCCAACACCTAGATTTTAGTCTTTTAGGATTCACTTCAAATTTCTCATCTCCAGAAATACATGTTTTTCACAAGTATCTTCTAATAACATGTCTTCATTCATAATTACTTTCTGTTTTCTTGTACTTTTTCTGATCCAATTCTGACTTGATTTTGTACAGCAATAATCATATTTTTATGATCTCAAAGATAGATTTAATTTAGTCATTGATCTTTTATTTCATTTCAAATCAATTTTTTATTTCTCAACATGCTTTTCAACTCATTTTTCTTGCCTTATAAAGTCAAAAACGTTTATATTTAATATGTACTTTTTATTTTATTTCTCTCAGAATCAAAGTAAATGAGTTTTAAAATGATCAGTAAATCATTATTTCATGTTACTTTTCTCTGTTTCTGTAGGATTTAAAATTTTAAATTTGTGTGCAGTCATATAATATAATGCTCACTTTTATTTTTCATTTGACTTAACTCTTAAGAAGAGATCTTAATCATTCTCTTACATGTTGCTTGAAGAGTTCAATTATATCAGTTACACTGTCCACTCACACGCTGGTCAAGTTCCCCTATCAGATGTTAACTTGGGAGCCAAGGTGTAATGTACAATCTTTAGTCAAAGTTTCTGTAATGGGCATTCATATATTTCAATACTGAAATAAAGGTAGGTGCTAATTTACTTTTAGCATTGTACTTGAAATACAAGAAAAAAATTATCCCTGCACAAATCTGATTCACATCTCCTCCTTGACCAACAACCACAAACAAGCTGACACATACAATATCAACCATAGCTCCCCACTCAACCTATTTTCTGTCTGACTTAATCCTCTTTGAGACTCACTTCCCAGAGGTAATATGAAATACTTTCCCTCCTGGCAAACAGTTCTTTCTTTTGAATGAAGGAAAGTGGCAGGTAGTAATAAGAGGTGTCAAGTGTATCATGTGGGCCTTCCCAAAATACCATTCTCATCAGCGAGCTGGTGCCAGCCGGATTTCCAGTCATTAACACCATTGTATTTCTCTAGGGAGAGTGGGAAGTTAAGCACATGACATATCTATGTTTAGAGAGACACAGATATTAATATGTTTCTACTTTAATATATTTAAATACAATGCAATCAATTTGGGACTGTACCGAAAAATACTACATTTCAGCTTTTTTCTTCCACTGGAAAATGTTTCCTAATATTTTCTAAGCATATATTAAAGTCTTCATTTTATATCCTTGCTAAATTTTTATTTATACAATTTACTTAATGATTATTTAAAGCTATTTATAAAGTCCTGTAAATATTATTATTTTTTTTGGCGGTACCAGGGATTGAACCCAGGGGCATTCTACCTCCAAGCTACACCCCAGCCCTATTTTTTTTATTGTTTATTTTGAAACAGCGTCTCACTAAGTTGTGGAGGGCCTTACTAAGTAGCTGAGGCTGGCCACGAACCCGGATCCTCAGGTCTTAGCCTCCCAAGTACTGGGATTACAAGCGTGCACTACCATGCCCGGTTCTGTAAATATTATAAAGGTGATACATTTATAAGATTCTTTTATAATAATGGAAAGATACAATGAAATAACATGGTAAAGATTTGTATGTATCATTTGTTTTTGAAAGTTCTTATGATTCAAGCACTTAAAAGAGTAAATATTAGATGCAGTTTTTTATTTATAATTTGTGTGTCTGTGGGTATGTGTGTGTGTGTATGTACGAAGTCAAAAGCACCACTTTGATGTTTAGTTTATTTACTTAGCTTTAATATCTTTATAACTCATAAAATACTCAATGATCTTTGAAAATGCATATGATTATCATTTTAAAAAGCAAAATTGTTTATGGAAATATTTTTCGGTTTTTCAATATTATTGCTAAATAAAGTGATATTTCATTTGATTGCTAATATTTCTGTTACAAGGTTATTACTTTTCATAAAAGCATATAACATATTATTTCCTTTTTGTGTTAAGATTAGTTTCTCTTTCCACATAAGCTTCCATTGAAACTTTACTTTTGGTATAAAATTATAATGTGTATTTTAATAAATATGTCAAATATGTGATTTTCCACAAACTATATGCACATATGACCACAACACACACTCATATATGCAAACATACAAACGGACATGCAATTAGAGCTGATATTCAAGATATTTAGTAATATATTGATGGACTAGGGTGTTATTCAGTGGTGGAGCACTTGCCTAGCATACACAAGCTCCTTGGTTCAATTTTCAACACCACAAAAAATAGCAATAATAATATTTTGTTAGTTTCATTAATATGTTACTATTACAGGTCTATGAACTGTATTCATCAGCTTTCCTCCCATTGCTGTGACCAAGACACCTGACAAGAAAAACGTAGAGGAGGAAAGGTTTATTGGGACTCACTGTTTCAGAGGTTTCAGGTTCCAAGGTATAAGTCATGGGGCGTTTGGTGGAGGGATACCGTTCTTACATCATGGTGGCCAAAAGCAGAAAAGGGGGGGGGAGCGGACATATAGTCCCCAAGCCGACACTCTCAACCACCACCTCCTCCCTAGGGTCCACCTGAACCTTGCTTCAATGGAGACATGCTTTCAACACATGAGCTTAGGGGGACATTTTAAATCAAACTCTAACAAAGCATATAGATCAAATATTAGATTACATCTTCTGTCCTTTATCTGACTTACATGTATACATGTGTGCCTATGTAAGTGTGCATGTTTAGCTTTGCCAATTAGGCAAATCTGTTTGGATGCATTTTACCATTTTATTTCATCTGAGAATTGTGCCAGACTAATTTAAAAATATTTTCAGTAGGTTGTAATCATTCAAAGAGAAAATTTCTCTATAAAGTTTTTGTGGTGTATGTGCATGTGCATGCCTGCGTGCCTGCGTATGTGTGTGTGTTACTGGAGACTGTACAAGAGGGATCTACCACTGAACTGCACCTCCAAACCTTTTTATCATTTACTTTGATAGAAGGTCTGGTTAAGTGACTACACACAAGTCTGGAACCTGTGATCCTCCTGTGTCAGCCCCTCAAGTACAGGGATTACAGGTGTGCATAACTATGCTGGCTGTAACTTGTTTCTAATGCTCCATGATAGTATCAAAAGTGAAAGTCGAATCTGGTCTTATCTTCTCATAGCACTTAATCAGTAAAATTCCCTTAATAAACTGTCAACAATTGCTTCACGTTTTGTTTTTTTTTTTTGTAATAGGAAAGAGTTTTTAAAATGAGATAGAGCATCTTTACTAGGAAATATATTTAAGGGTAGACAATATTTGAAAGCATGTTAGATAAATATTACAAGACTAATACAGGTGTAGGAATTCTCTGCTTGAACAGAGTAAATAGAAAAGTGAAAGTTTTGCAGGTAATTTTTATTGAGTAAATTTGATATACTGGTGAAGAAAGGAATGAAGTATTTGCTTAACTTTCTTTCCATCAACTCTGAAAATGAATGGAAAATGAAGTTCATTCAAGTTAAATTTAGAGACTATTTTGCTGTGTTGATTTCATTCCTGTTCAACAATTTTTCAAAACAATATATGTTTGAAGCTCAAGTGGTTCTCAAAGAAATGAATATCTGGTTTCTACTTTGCCTGAAAATCTTCATTTTTTAAGAAAATATGGTATTATCTCCATGCAGAAATTTCAATACAGGATTTAAAGAAGCCATCGGAGTAACTAAGTCCTATATCAAGGGTATGATATAGTTGAAGAAAATATTCTATTTGAAGAAATTCTGAGAATTTCTTTAGAAAAAGAATCATGGTAGTTTCAACACAAAAGTTGTAAAGTACCCGTCAACATGGCATGATTGTGTATGGCATTCAAAAAAGATGCACAGTAATATAGCATTACATATTATTTTAACATGTATGTAAATAGATGTAAAAAACCCTAAAGAACATAGATAATGGGGCTATGTAATAAAATAATTGGAGGGTGATGAGTTTATAGTACTGATTATTTTCACTCTTAATATAACATATTTGTGATTTATATAATTGAATTCATCTTTTTTTGGCTTTTTATTTTGTGCTTTTCCACCGAGCTACATTCCAGCCCCATATAACTTAATTCTTAAAAGTGGCTATATTTAACAATCAATTCCTAAAATTCCTAAAAATGTAAAACTCAATTCTCAAACAGGCTCCAGAAGAGTTCCATTTTCCAGTTTTACATATTCCACTCTTTTTCTGAGGGTAAAATGGTGACATAAATGTCACCTGGGAACATGCATAAAAGAAGCAAGAACAAACATTATTCTTAGTTGTTTTAGTATGGTAGTGGCACAAAGGTTGGAAACTCAAGGTAATTGTAGAAGTGGTATTATAGTATGAAGAAAGGGAGCATAGGAGAAGAATGTACTTAAATTATTATGGTGAGAATCAAGTTGTAAATGACCTCTTGGTTTTGTTTCATGATTTTATAAATTCAGGACAATGGGTTTTGTCCTTAAGTTTCAATTTTTTTCTGAGCATAAATTTTTACCCTGTTTCTGTATTTCCTCATTTACCTCCATTTCCATTGTTGTAAGTTCAATTAGCAAATGTAACCCTCAAAATATGATGTTGATTACTATTTTTAAAAACCTACACTAACTACTGGAAACTAAAGTATTTCATGTGACTAACAAATGGCAACTGACATTTTTTATGTAAAGCAGACAAAATCTAAGTTGTCTGATCACTGGGATACACATTAATATTGGTAAATAGTGTTATAAAAATACATTATAATTTCACTGTAAAATTTAAGAAGTATTGGGAAAACAGCCAAAGTTGGGACAATTATTTATTTCATGAAATTTTCACAGCAAAATACATTATTTGCAATGCCTATCATTAGATTTTTTTTTTTTTGCAGTACCGGGGATTGAACCCAGGGGTGTTCTACCTCCGCACTACACCCCCGGCCCTATTTTTTATACTTTATTTTGAAACCGGGTCTCACAAAATTGCGGAGGGCCTCACTGAGAGAGAGAGAGAGAGAGAGAGAGAGAGAGAGAGAAAGCTGAGAGATGAGGCTGGCCGCGAACCCGGATCCTCCGGTCTCTGCCTCCCAAAGTACTGGGATTACAAGCGTGAGCCACCACGCCCAGCTAGATATTTTTTAAGAAAGCAATGAGAGGAAAGTGCTATAAGACATTTGTGTCATGTTACAACATCATTGCAGGCTGATCTTCGTCACCAATGTGTTGCAATCCCATACCTTGGAGATGTGATTTAGACTAAAAAAGGTAGAAGATAACAAATGGTGGTAAAGAGGACAAGTGTAGACATCATTTACCTAATAATTTTTGTACTGTGCAGTGTAGCATTTTCAGGTAATATATGCTTAATAAATGCTCTTATATTTAATTATATTTGGATAGTTTTATTGGCCAGAACAATACATAGCCTGCTTAGAGATGTGTTTATTTGAAACAGAGTTGGTAGAAGTCAGCTGAGGAGGATTCATTAGGACCTTTCTTGATTTGCTTCTCACACGTGTACCAAGGAGTGCAGTAATGGTTTGCAGCACAGGTTTGTGAGTCTCCTATGGCGTTGTAGCCTATCTATCTCATAATTCTAAGCTAGTATGAATGCGGTTGAAATTAGATGTCAGCTCTGATCCTAGGACTTAACAGATCTTGTGCAAAAACAGAGGGCTTCCTTACTGGAAGATTTGGAACCACTGGAAGGAGAGCTGTATAGATTCAGCTGCAACCCAGCCTGCTTCCAGTCAACCTATCAATCTATCAATGACCAAGCCCATCTAAGTCAATATGGGCCCAGAACAAAAGAATCAGCCAGCCAACCTGCAGAACTTCAGAAATAGTAAATAATTGCTGTTTTATGCCAGCAATTATCATGATAGCTTTTTGAACACCATTATTGTGGAAATTCAATTTAATATAAAGAGAAATAATGCATCATGAGAAAAAGAATCCAAAACTTATCTTTCTTCATTCAGCCTTTTCTTAAAATTAGGATCCTAAATTGAATATCTTTATAAAACTCGGACCATATTTGGTATGTGGAGGTTCTGGGGCTTTTTGCCATATTGAGCCATGTGTCGTTCCATGTAATCAACTTATCAGGTCATATTAAGAGGTTAAATTAATGAATAATAAAACGTAGCTTCATGCATTAAAGTATTAAATTATGCATGGACAATCACAGAGTAAAATTCTGACTTAAAGGTTGACTCTAGTTTCTATTCCTGGGTGAACAGTGTTTGCTGCTTTTGAAACCTAACTTCACAGTTTTTAAGCATTACCAGACCTCCCCTCATAACATTAATTGATCATAGTTTCTACTTAAATGAACAGGAGACTAATCCTCAGCATAGCATGCTGCTTACTGTGTGTCTGAAGTCCATTCTTTCACATTTCACAGTTGTTATTGAAAACATGTAGAATAAATCTTTTGGATTTGGTTCAATATATTGTCCCCTTCATGTCAAGCTTCCTCATCACTTCTCAAGAGATGGAGATCTGGAGCCTGGATCCGTGGTATTAGCTTCCTGCCTTATCCTATACCTGATCATGACGCAGGCAGCAGATCCATCCCTGGGCCACTTGAACACCATGGATCTGGCAGGATTCCTGCAGGCTCAGCCTATATTTAGCCTTTTCTATCAACCCTCCAAACACTTCAATGAGCAAGCTATACTCCATGATATATCCCTTTCTGCTTAGACTGGTTAAAAATTGATTCTCTGGTCTTCAATTAAGAACTCTGAACATAAAGGAGGAAGGAACATGACTACTTTGTATCCTTGTTCATGACTTGACAAATATTAATTGCTTAATAAATATGGCAAAATAAATAAAATCTCATGGCTTTAAATTCATAATTGATCTCAGTTCAAAGTTACTCAAATTTCCAGCTATGATATGTATCTGAAAGTAAAATCATAACATCAAAGAATTTTCCTGTTACTTAAAGTTTATATCAAATAAAAAATATTAAATAAGACTAATGATTTCATCCAATCGATCCTTGACATCAATTAATGTACTTAGAAGATTACAGCACTATATTAATCCTTAAAGAATAATTCTCAATGAAGAGCTTTGAGACAAAAAGGGATGAAGGACAAAGAGAAAAAGGAAAACTCCATGGTGTTCACTGTACTAATTAGGAGTTGTTGGAACTGACGTGTCAGAATATTATTCATGCTTGGATAAAGAAAAAACTTCTGAGAAATGATAGAAAATTCTAAAACATTAAAAGCAGTAATAGAAATAATGATAACATGAAATATCAATGAACTATAGAGAAATCCAACAGGGATATAACGAATAAAGATAAACTCATGAAAGGATAAACTCATGAAAGCCACATTATATTTAAACATCCTTAAAAAGAAAATCTATCATTGTATTTAAAGATGCCACAGTACTTCCCCCCCTTTTTTTTGCGGTACTGGGATTGAAACCAGGGGAATTCTACCTCCGAGATACACCCCAGTCCTACTTTTTATTCTTTATTTTGAAACCAGGTCTCACTAAGTTGTGGAGGGCCTCACTAGGTAGTTGAGGCTGGCGGCAAACCCGGATCCTCAGGTCTCCGCCTCCCAAGTACTGGGATTACAAGCATGCGCCACCACGCCAGGCTTTTCCCTTTCTATTTAGACCAAGCTGGGCTTACCACATCCTGGTTCCTTTTTTTATTGCAAGGACTCTGCATAAGCAGCTTCCACCACCTGCATACAATCACCTCCTACCTATTCCTACTTATATAGCATGCTTCCGATATCAGTTTAAAATTATGTCCTTAGAAGAAACACACACACACACACACACACACACACACACACACACGAGTTACACACAGTGCCACTGCAAAAATCTATTAGTCTTTTGAGGAACCATCATACTGATTTACATAGTGGCTGTAACAAAATTTACAGTCCCATGAGCAGTGTATAACAGTTCTTCTTTATGTCCCCACATGCTTGACAGCATTTAATATTGTTTGTATTCTTGACAATTGGCATTCTAACTGTAGTTAGATGGACTCTCAGTGTAGTTTTGATTTGTATTTTCCTGATTGCTAATGATGCTGAACATTTTTTTCATATCATAGATACATGCTAGAGAGAAAATAGGAGAAGAAAAAGGCCAGGCAGTATGTCACACACCTGCAATCCCTGTACTTGGGAGACTGAGGCAAGAGGGCCACAGGTTCTAGGGCAGTCTCAGCAAAGTAGCAAGGCT
>PVJS01058095.1:0-11872 GCA_004027185.1 Glis glis
AAAAAAAAAAACAAATCTGTTAGGAATCTACAGACAGCATTGTGTTCCTTTACTATAGTAATTTTCTTCCTAAGGCTCCAGATAAAACAGAGGATCCTTGCTGGTCTGTGGTGGCGCACGCTTGTAATCCCAGTACTTGGAAGGCTGAGACCAGAGGATCGCAGGTTGGCGGACAGCCTCAGCTACTTAGTGAGGCCTTCCACAACTTAGTGAGACCCAGTTTCAAAATAAAGAATAAGAAATAGGGCTGGGGTTATAGTTCGGAGGTAGAATGCCCCTGGGTTCTATCCCCAGTACCGCAAAAAAAAACAAAACAAAACAACAGACGATCCAAGTGGTTCTGATTGTTAGTGAGTAGAACTAGAGAAATCAATTTTCCATTTGAAGATGATTTGTTGTTTAATAATTCCTATAGGTTTCTTCTTATATCATGATTATTAAAGTCTGCCAGACCCTTTTAGTTGCCATGGGACCTTCTTTACTTACTTTAAGAAATCTTCCATCTTATTTTCATTACCTGAGAATCCCAATAAGATGAGGTTGTAATTTTTTTTTTTTTTTTTTGCGGTACCGGGAATTGAACCCAGGGGCGTTCTACCTCCGTGCTACACCCCCGGCCCTATTTTTTTATACTTTATTTTGAAACCGGGTCTCACGATGTTGCAGAAGGCCTCACTAGGTAGAGAGAGAGAGACAAAGAGAGAGAGAGAGAGAGCGCTGAGGCTGGCCGCGAACCCAGATCCTCCGGTCTCCACCTCCCAAAGTACTGGGATTACAAGCGTGTGCCACCATGCCTGGCTGTAATATTTTTTAGGAGAGAAAAAAATGGTCATTTTTCTGGAAGAAGAAGAAACTAACATTTGTCTCTTCCTACAATTAGCAACTTTTCATATAGAAGAGTCTATTTGTTTCCTGTCAAAAGTTTCTTTTTCTCCCTGCCCTCTCCCCCAGTCTTCTTACTTTGTGCTTGAAGGACAAGTTTCAGCCTTTTTTTTTTTTTGGTGGTACTAGGGATTGAATCCAGAGGTGTTCTACTTCCAAGCTATACCCCCACCCCATTTCAGTTTTTTTTATTTTGAAGTAGGGTCTCACTAGGTTGCTGAAAGTCTCCCTAAATTGCTGAGGCTGGTCTTGAACCTTTGATCCTCCTGTCTCAGCTTCCCAGGTACTGGGATTACAGGTGTGCTTCTCCACACCTGGCTATTTTATTGCTTTTAATGGCATCTTTGAACCAAATAAGATTTTAGTAGGTAGGTAAGCAGGTAGTATAATGAGAGTAAGTAATTTGCTTCCATCTCAATCATAGAAATTGGAAACAGCTCTATATCTTATAGGGATTTGGAGTGTCAGGGTGAGTAAGTGTCTACTAAGGCTTATTTCCCAAAGGTGTACAGTGCTTCTTGAAGCAAATGTACATACTTTGAACTGTCCTCACTGCAGATTCTGTTATAATGTATTTCTAATTTTTATTTAAAATTTGGTATATTAGATAGCAGTCCAAGAATCAGGTAGAGAGAATTTTGCTTTGTGTGTGTGGGTAGTGAGTAATTTTGCCTTTTTAATTGGTGGCTTCAATGATTGGTATTTGTTGCCTCTTTATCACTGCTTTGGCCCATGTTTAGACTATTAATTACTGAATTCCAGTTGGTGTTTATAAATAAGGCAAAAGAATGTTTTTATCTATCAGGAGGCTCTGAGCCCCATACCCCTTCATTTACTAGGTATATGATCTTCGGTTACTTGCTTTCTGTGTTAAGTTCCTCATCTGTACAATGGGCATAAGAAACTGAGAGTGGCGGCACAAGTCTGTAATCTCAGTACTTGGGAGGCTGAGACAGGAGGATCGCAGGTTCAAGACCAGCCCTGGCAATTTAACGAGGCCCTGTTTCAACATAAAAAATAAAATTGGAGCTGGGCGTGGTGGCACACGCTTGTAATCCCAGTACTTTGGGAGGCGGAGACTGGAGGATCCGGGTTCGCGGCCAGCCTCAGCTCACGCGCACGCCCTCTCTCTCTCCCTGTCCCTGTCTCTCTCTCTCTCTCTCTCTCTCTCTCTCTTTCTCTACTTAGTGAGGCCCTCCGCAACTTCGTGAGACCCGGTCTCAAAATAAAGTATAAAAAATAGGGCCGAGGGTGTAGCGCGGAGGTAGAACGCCCCTGCGTTCAATCCCTGGTACCGCAAAAAAAAAAAAAAAATTGGGCTAGTGGTGTAGCTCAGAGGTAGAATGCCCCTGGTTTAATCCCCAGTACCACAATAAATTAAGTAAGTAAGTTTAACTAAATAAAATGGGCATAAGAATAGTACATACCTCAGAACTGTGAGGATTAAATAAATTAGTTTGTTTTCTAAGCTAGGTGTTAGAGTAAGTTCTGTCACATAGTAGGCTTAAAGGTTATCTTCATGATGACAGTACTTTAATGGATAATTGATCCAGAGAAAATGAAGTATGACTAAATGTTTGACCAGAAAACATTTCTCCTAGCCAAGCGTAGTGGTGCACACTTGTAATCCCAGTACTTGGCAGGCTGAGACAGGAGGATCGCAGGTTCGCGGCCAGCCTCAGCTACTTAGTAAGGTCCTGCACAACTGAATGAGACCCTGTTTCAAAATAAAGAATAAAAAATAGGGCTGGGTGTGTAGCTCAGAGGTAGAAGCCCCTAGGTTCAATCCCCAGTATCACCAAAAAAATAAAAGAAAGAAAAGTATTTCTCCTGATTGAGAGTCTTTATCGATTCCACGATAGCACTCCATGAATAGTGAGAATGACACTGGATTAAGTATTACTATTTTAAAATTGGGCGTGGTGGCACACACTTGTAATACCAGTACTTGGGGGGCTGAGACAGGAGGATTACAGGTTCACAGACAGCCTCAGCAAGTAGTGAGATTCTCATCAACCTTGCAAGACTCTGTTTCAAAAATAAAAATAAGCTGGGCGTGGTGGCACACACTTGTAATCCCAGTACTTGGGAGGCTGAGACAGGAGGATCGCAGGTTTGCGGCCAATCTCAACAACTTAGTGAGACCTCTGCAACTTATTGAGACCCTGTTTCAAAATAAAGAATAAAATAGGGCTAGGGGTATAGCTCAGAGGTAGAATGCCCCGGGTTTCAATATCTAGTAACACACATACACACACACACACACCAAAAAAAAACCAAAACAAAACTGACTGCTACTTAGGTAGAATTCTTAGACTTATTAACATTTTTGTAGGTGTATGTAAAATATAATCATAATCCAGTTTAACTCATTTAGTTGTAAATACATAATTGGTAATGTACTTTCCCATTGGGCATTTTCCTTTCCCATTTGTACTAGGTACAGTGGTATTATGATAAAATCTAACCCTTCAGGGCAACAGAGGTATTTTGTCCAAATTCACCTTGTAAATAACAAAGCCATGAACTGAACCTCATCTATGTCTGAATCCAGAGCTTGTGTGTTTTTGTTTTTATTTTTTTTTTCTTTTTTGTGGTACCTACTTAGGAGCTCTACCTACTACTAGTACCTACTACTTATGAGCTCTACCCCTAGCCCTATTTTATTTTGAAACAGGGTCTCCCTAAGGTTGCCTCAAGTTTCGCTAAATTGCTGAGGCTGGCCTTGAACCTGTGATCCTCTGTTTCAGCCTCCCAAGTACTGGGATTACAAGCCTGTGCCACCACGCCCGGCCAGAGCTTGTGTTTTCTACCATGTTGTGTTATTGCTTCCTGGAGGGAGGAACCATCAGCTGGGTTTCTTCCTAGCCTGGCTTTAATCCTCATAGTTCCATCTTCTAGTTCTGTATCTCTAGAATTCCACTTTTATCTAGACACTGAAGTGGCATGTTTGCCCAGCCAACCCCTAAGGAGTAGTTGCTCTTGAGAGGAGCCATAGGTAAGCCAGGTGCAGAGATGCATGCCTGTAATCCCAGTATTGGGAGGCTGAGATAGGAGGATCAAGGTTCAAGGATAGTGCATGGTTACTTAGAGACCTTATTTCAAAATAAAAATAAAATGGATTGGAGGTATAGGTCAGTGGTAGAACGCACCTGTGTTCAATCCCTAGTGTCACCCCCCTCCAAAAAAAAGTCATGGGTAGATTTAAGGTCATATAGCAGTATCGTTAGTGTTTAAGCCCTTGTTTTGTGGCTTTTTCTATTCAGTGGAACTATTTATTTTATGGTACTAGGGATTGAACCCAGGAGCATTCTACCTCTGACCTATAGTGCCAGATCTATTTCATTTTATTTATTTATTTATTTATTTTTGTGGTGCTGGGGATTGAACCCAGGGGCGTTCTGCCTCTGAGCTACATCTCCAGCCTTATTTTATTCATTTATTTATTTATTTATTTATTTATTTATTTATTTATTTATTTATTTTTGCAGTACTGGGGATTGAACCCAGGGGCATTCTAACTCCGAGCTCCACCCCCCAGTCCTATTTTTTATGCTTTACTTTGAAACAGGGTCTCACTAAGTTGCAGAGGGCCTCACTAAGTAGCTGAGGCTGGCCGCGAACCCAGATCCTCCTGTCTCAGTCTCCCAAGTATTGGGATTACAAGCATGTGCCACCACGCCCGGCTATTTTTTTTATTTTGAAACAGTGTCTCTCTACGTTGCTGCAGCCTCACCAAATTGCTGAGACTGGTTTTGAACTTTTGATCCTCCTGTCTCAGCCTCACAAGTATTGGGATTATAGGCGTGTGCCATCATGCGCAGCTCATTTTTAATTTTGAAACAGGGTCTTGCTAAATTGCTGAGGGTCTCACTAAATTGTTGAGGCTGGCCTAGAACCTGCAATCCTCCTGTCTCAGCCTCCCAAGCACTGGGATTATAGGCATTTGCCACCAAGCCTGGCTAGATAACAGAACTTTAAAAGCATTTGGGGAGCCAGGTGAGGCGCTGCACACCTTTAATCCCAGTACTTGGGAGACTGAGATAGGAAGATCGCTGGTTCATGGACAGCTTTAGTAACATAGTGAGGCTTTCAGCAACCTAGTGAGACCCTGTTTCCAAAAAATATAAAAAATAAAAAGGGCTGGGAGTGTAGCTCAGAGGTAAAATGCCCCTGGGCTCAGTCTCCAGTAACACACACACACACACACACACACACACACGCATTTGGGGAAATTTTGAGTCTCTTTTGTTACTTATAAATAATGTTAATAGCACAGGTAAGGATTTTATCACATGTGGCCACTGTAATTTTGGCTGAGTCTTTATTTTATAAATGCATGTAAGGAACTTAAAGATGATTTTTAAAATAGAGCTTAATGTTAATTCTCTTTCCTTTAGCCTCCAGTCTGTGGACTTTGAAGCTGTAGCAATTACTGTGAAAGAGCTAGTTCGGTATACACTTAGTATAAACCCAAACAATCATTCCTGGTTAATTATTCAGGCAGACATTTATTTTGGTAAGTGAGATGTTTGGTTACCTTGTGTTTTGTTTTTGTAGCACTCTGAGAAATGAAAGTAAATATGTTCCTTGTTTTATTATAATACTTTGTAAAACTTTAACTAAGTTTGACTTGTAAGAGTTACCTGTCTTCCATGGTGTAAAGTAAGAGAGAGTCAAACTGTAAAAGTTTTATTTCTGCTTTTTTTTGGTTTAGATGTTTTCAATTTTGAGTACCTTTTTTTCCTGCTTTTTTTGTTTTTAAATAATGGATCTTTTTTGTGTGTGTTGATTGAACCCAGAGGTTACACCCTCAGCATGATTTTAGTTTTTATTTTGAACAAGGTCTTGCTAAGTTGCTGAGGGCCTCACTAAGAGCTGAGGTAGGTCTTGAACCTGTGATCTTCCTGTCTCAGCCTCCCAAGTACTGGTATTACAATCATGCACCACCATGCCTGGCCAAATTATGGATCTTTTTAATGTGAAACATTTGTTAAACCTTCTTAATGAATGAGGGGGAGGTTTTGTTTGCAAAGTTATTGTTTGAAGATTATAAAATCTCTATAGTATGCTTCATAATTAATTGTATTCTTGGAGATGGATTTCTAATTCCCCTCCCCACTATTGGTTATATGTGTCACAATTTTCCAACTTGAAGTGAAATGTCCAATATTTCTTTTTTCTGTGTGTGGTACTGGGGATTGAACCCAGGGGCATTCTACTTCCGAGTACACTCCCAGCCCGATTTTTTATTCTTTATTTTGAAACAGGGTCTCACTAAGTTGCAGAGGGCCTCATTAAGTAGCCGAGGCTGGCTGTGAACCTGGATCCTCCTGTCTCAGCCTCCCAAGTACTGGGATTACAAGCGTGCGCCACCATGCCCGGCTCCAATATTTCTTTTACCATACAGATCAAATAATATTTCTGAGCCAGGTGCAGTGGTGCAAGCCTGTAATCCCAGTACTTGGGAGGAAGAGATTGGTGGATCCTAGGTTCGAGGCCAGTTTCAGCAACTTAGTGAGACCCTGTTTCAAAATAAAAAAGGACTGGGAGTATAGCTCAAAACACCCCTGGGTTTAATCCCCAGAACCCCTCCCCCCCAATAAAAAAAAGAATTCTGAATGCTGTCATTTCATTTCAGGATCATTTTTTGTGTGTGTGTGTGTGTGTGGTACTGGGGATTGAACCCAGGGGCATTCTACCTCTGAGCTTGTACCCCCAGCCCTATTTTTTTATTCTTTATTTTGAAACAGGATCTCACTAAGTTGTGGAGGGCCTTACTAAGTAGCTGAGGATGGCCGCAAACCTGCGATCCTCCTCTCTTAGCCTCCCAAGTACTGGGATTACAGGCATGCACCACCACGCCTGGCTAGGATCGGTTCTTTAAAAGTTGATTTCTTAGCCAGGCTTGGTGGCGCACGCTTGTAATCCCAGTACTTGGGAGGCGGAGACTGGAGGATCCGGGTTCACGGCCAGCCTCAGCTACTTAGGCCCTCCGCAACTTCGTGAGACCCGGTTTCAAAATAAAGAATAAAAAATAGGGCTGGGGGTGTAGCTTGGAGGTGAAACGCCCCTGGGTTCGATCCCCAGTACCGCAAAAAAAAAAAAGGCAGATTTTTTTTTGTGTTGTCCTGAATAAGTATAGTTTTATCCCTAGATCTATGGTTTGAATATGCTTTTGTCAAGTTATACCTGACTCTTCACAAAAGAGGCCCTTTAGTCGGGTGTGGTGGTGCATGCTTATAATCCCAGTACTTGGGAGGCTGAGCAGGAGGATTGCAAGTTCAGGGACAGCCTCAGCAAGTAGTGAGATTCTCATCAACCTACCAAGACTCTGTATCAAAATAAAAATAAAAAATATGACTGGGTATGTGGCTTCAAAGTAGAATGCCCCTGGGTTCAATCCTTGGGGGTGGGGGGAGGACCTTTCTGTTACCTCCAACTCATATCTAATGATGAGTAATTCTTTACTTCTTTACCACTTTAGCAACAAATCAGTATTCAGCAGCTCTTCACTATTACCTCCAGGCAGGAGCTGTGTGTTCTGATTTCTTCAACAAGGCTGTGCCCCCTGATGTTTATACAGACCAGGTAAGTTGTTTTGTATGCTTGCTTTCTTCTTGCCTACCTTTATATGTTTTTCTTCTGGGCTCCTTTTTGCCTGAATTTATCCATTTCCATATATGTCATGATAACTCCCAAGTTGATGGCTCTAAACCAGATTGCTCTCCGTCTGTTTTTTTTTTTTTTTTTTGGGGGGTGGTACTGGGGAATGAACCCAGGGGCATTCTGCCTTTGAGCTACACCCCCAGCCCTATTTTTTAGTTTTTTAGTTTAAAACAGGCTCTCACTTAGTTGCTGAGGTTGCTGAGGCTGGTCACAAACATGCCAACCTCCTGTCTCAGCCTCCTAAGTACTGGGATTACATGCATGCGCCACCACGCCTGGCTCCCTCTCCATATTTTTAATACCCATATTTCCAGTGCCTGTTGCTGCTTTGATTTCTCATCAGCACCTCAAATATAACCTGTCCAAAACTGATGTCTGGGTCTTACTTTACCAGGTTCTTCTCCTAATAAACTTACCTGCCTTTCTAAAAAAATCTCCAAAATACCAAACATTTTTGTTCAAGCATTCGAGTTGTCCATGCCCAAATCCTGAATATCATCCTTGGGTTTTCTTTACTAATCTTCCCACCAATAGCCATTCAGCTTTCAAATCATACTAATTCTATCTCCTAAATTCACAAGTTTCACCTTAGTTCTTGGGAGTGTGTGTGTAGTTAAAGCATACAACATGGTTTGTTTTGTGTGTGGTATTAAGGATTGAACCCAGCAGCATTCTACCTGCAGCATTCTACCTCCGAGCTACATCCCAAGCCCTTTTTATTTTTTGTTTTTGAAACAGGGTCTTGCTAGGTTACTGAGAGTCTCATTATGTTGCTGAGGCCGTCCTCAAACCTGTGATCTTTCTATCTCAGCCTCCCAAATACTGGGATTACAGGTGTGCACCACCATGCCCAGTAACAACGTGATGTTTTCATATACATAGAGAAATTTACTACAGTCAAATCCATCACCCTACATAGTTATCCTTTTTTTGTGTGTGTGTGATAAAAGCCACTGAAATCTACTCTTATTAGCAGATTTTTAGTATACAATATTATTTTTATTTTTTATTTGCTGGGAATCGGATTCAGGGCTTTGCAAGTGCTGGGCACGTGTTCTACCACTGACCTACATCCCAACTGTACAATACAATGTTATTAACCATATGCCTTACGTACAATATTAGATCTCTAGACTCATGCTACCTAATTGCAAATTTGTGCTCTTTTGTCTATTTCTTGCCTTTTCTTCCCCTTCCGTTGCTCCATATCAAATTTTGTTTTCTTTTATCATGCATTGCTGTTTCCTCTGATTTAGACCACTAGTATAGCTTTTTTTTTTCTTTTGCGGTACTGGGGGCTTCTACCTCCAAGCTACACCCCCAGCTCTATTTTTTATTCTTTATTTTGAAATAGGGTCTCACTAAGCTGCAGAAGGCCTCACAAAGTACCTTAGGCTGGCTGTGAACCTGTGATCTTCCTATCTCAGCCTCCCAAGTACTGGGATTACAAACATGTGCCACCATGCCCTGCTTAGTAAATGACTTTTTAACCCCCTTTGGTACTGGGGATTAAACACAGGGGTATTCTACAACTGAGCCACACCCCCAGCCCTTTTTCTATTTTTTTTTTTTTTTATTTTGAAACAGGGTCTCACTAATTTGCTGAGGCTGGCTTGGACCCTGTGATCCTCTTGTCTCAACCTCCCAAGTACTGGAATTACAGGTGTGCACCACTCTGCCTGGCTAATGACATTTTTTAATACTTAAAATAAGTAGCTTTTGAAGTAAGATTAAAAATTTTTTCTTAGCTTTTTATTTATTTTTTATTGCACCTTTTTTTGTAGTACTGGGGATTAAACCCAGGGGCATTCTACCTCTGAACTATACCCCAGCCCCTTTTATGTTTTTGTTTTGAAACAGGGTCTTGCTATGTTGCAGACATTGTCCTCAAACCTACAATCCTCTTGTCTCAGCCTCCCAAGTACTGGGATTACAGGTGTGCGCCACCACACCCAAGATACTGCACTTTTAAATTCGCAGCCAGCCAGGTGTGGCGCACGCTTGTAATCCCAGTACTTGGGAAGCTGAGACAGGAGGATCACAGGGGGATCTCGGGCAGCCTCCGCTACTTAGTGAGGCCCTCCACAACTTAGTGAGACCCTGTTTCAAAATAAAAGAATAAAATAGGGCTGGGGGTATAGCTTAGAGGTAGAATGCTCCTGGGTTCCATCCCCAGTACCATAAATAAATAAATAAATAAATAAATTAATTAATTAATTAATTCACAGCAAACTTGAGTGGAAAGTACAGCGGTCCCATATAACCTCTATCTCCTCCACCCCCACTGCTCCCTTCTACTGATCTTGTGCCATAGTGGTACAATTATTACAATCAGTATTAACTAGTTTTCTAAAGTAATCATAA
Source organism: Glis glis (assembly GCA_004027185.1). NCBI lineage: Eukaryota > Metazoa > Chordata > Mammalia > Rodentia > Gliridae > Glis > Glis glis. The sequence goes on from PVJS01058095.1 coordinate 9,916, forward strand.
TTTTGTTTTTATAGGTAATAAAACGAATGATAAAGTGTTGTTCTTTGCTGAATTGCCACACACAGGTTAGTTCCTAATATTGTGATAATGGCTTATTTTCATGTATGTTAGGGATGGTAATATAAAGCATTGGACTGAGAAGATGCTTTACTTTTCCTATCAAAAAAAATCACTTAATTTTATGGTGTTTAAGAGTTTGGCATATTCTTTAAATTTTTTTAGTAGTTGATAGAATTTTAACATTTTAAAATGACTATATGAATTAGAAAACATTGACCTTTGAACGTTCTAAATGTAAAAGAAGCATTCTCTCTCTCTCTTTTTTTTTTTTTTTTTTTTTTTTGCTGAGGCTGGCTGTAAACCTGTGATCCTCCTATCTCAGCCTCCCCAGTACTGGGATTACAAGCATGTGCCACCATGCCCGACTAGAAAAAGAAGCATTCTCAAGTATATTTTTTTATATTTAAGATTATAGATGTATGTTACTTGTTTAGGGAAATGTAAATCAAAACCACAGTAAAATACCACTTCATACTCACTAGGATGCTATAATCAACAGACATCTAATACTAGCTATTGGTGAGGAAGTGGAGAAATTAGAATCCTCATGTGCTGGTAGGAATATAAAATAGCACAGTTTCTGGAAAACAGTTCGGTAGTTCCTCAAAAAGTTAGACATAGAAATTAACATATGAAGCTGGGTGAGGTTGGTGCACACCTGTAATCCCAGTTACTTCGGAGGCTGGGGGGGGGGATTATTTCAGCCATACAGGGGAATGAATTACAGATACATACTACAACATGGCTGAATCTTGAAATACCATGCTAAATGATAGATACAAAATTCCACATACTGTATAATTATATTTACATGAAATATCCAGAATAGACAAATCTTTAGAGACAGAAAGTAGATTAATGTTTATCAGAGGCTTGAGGGAATGGAGAGTTACTTCTAATCAGTTTTGGGGGGTTAGGGGTAATGAAAATGTTTTAGAATAGTGATGATGGTTGTATAATTTTGTGAATATACTAAAATGATGAATTGTATACTTTAAGAGGATAATTTTTATAGTATGTGAATAATATCAACAAAAATATTTCCAGTATTTTTAAAAGCGATCCTACATATCTCATTGAAATAGGTGTATTCTTTAAGCAGCCCGGTAGCCTATTTTTTTTTTTTTTTTTTTGCGGTACTGGGGATTGAATCCAGGGGCGTTTTACCTCCGAGCTACACCCTTGGCCCTATTTTTATACTTTATTTTGAAACCGGGTCTCACGAAGTTGTGGAGGGCCACACTAAGTAGCTGAGGCTGGCTGCGAACCTGGATCCTCCAGTCTCCACCTCCCAAGTACTGGGATTACAAGCGTGTGCCACTACGCCCGGCTTTGGTAGCCTAAATTTTGCCAAAATGAACTTCTGTACTTGCCAGCTGTGCAAGGTTTAATTGTGTGTTCTGTTATGTCCTTGGAAGTCACGACTTTTACTTGGCAGTTTTCCATTTCTTTCATTTTGAACTGGCTTTTTGCCAGGTTCTCATTCAAATAAACAAGGTTCTAAAAACTTGTGGAATAGTCATGATGAAGAAAATATTTGTTAGACACTTAAGTAAAAGTTTCTGAAATTCTGAAATTAAATAGAATCCATAAATATGAGCTGACCCATTTGGTGTGATCTGCAAGACTTTTTTTTTTTTTTTTTTTTTTGCGGTACCGGGGATTGAACGCAGGGGCGTTCTACCTCCACGCTACACCCCCGGCCCTATTTTTTTATGCTTTATTTTTGAAACCGGGTCTCATGAAGTTGCGGAGGGCCTCACTAGGTAGAGAGAGAGAGAGAGAGAGAGGGAGAGAGAGAGAGAGAGAGATATTGCGCACGCGCGCATGCGTGCTTAGGTTGGCCGTGAACCCGGATCCTCCGGTCTCCGCCTCCTAAAGTACTGGGATTACAAGC
>PVJS01058096.1:0-11873 GCA_004027185.1 Glis glis
GAAAGAGCTGAGGCTGGCCGCGAACCTGGATCCTCCGGTCTCCGCCTCCCAAAGTACTGGGATTACAAGCGTGCGCCACCACGCCCGGCCTTAATTCTTTATTTTGAAACAGGGTTTCCCTAAGTTGCGGAGGGCCTAAGTAGCTGAGGCTGGCCGCGAACCCAGGTCCTCCGGTCTCAGCCTCCCTGATACTGGGATTACAAGCGTGCACCACCACGCCCGGCTTAAAATTACTATTTAAGATAGTAATTTTAAAATGTTTTTATTTGTGTCATCAGGACTTGTTTTCCTATACATTTCTGAATCAGTAAAACGTTTTATTGCTCACTAATTTTTAACTTGTTTCAGCCAAAACATTTGGATCTTTCTTTGTTTCCATGTAAACAGCTATTGCTTCTCTTATACTTGGCACATTAGTTTTACTTCATAAGGGATAATTGACTTATGTTATAGTCCTTATAGTTTCCTTCACCTCCCAGTTCTGAGTAATTGACAACTTGCTTTCTACTTCTTCAACATAATCAGTAAAATAAAACATGTGATGGAAATCCCAAATTTGATTCCCACTTTCCTTCTGTCCCTTCCTGTCTGTCCATCGTTCATACACCCATCCAGTTACAACTTTGAGTTGGTTGCAGTTTGTTGTGTACTTTCCAACAAAGGCACCCCTGGCTTTTTTTTTTCGTAATCTTTTCTTTTATGTATCTATTTAAGCCAAACAATTCTTACCATTATATTCAAAGTAGATATACACCTATCTTTTCTATTTTGTCTGTGCCTAGTTATTTAAAAATAATTAGTACTGTAGCACATTAGAAGTTTTAGGATATATCAGATCTACTCTAAATTAAGTATGACAAAAAATAATTTTAGTTCGCTTTTTTTTGTTTTGATATCCAACTATCCTTCATCCACTTCTTGGCTATATTTATTATCAATGACACCTTAAAATAATGATGATGATAGTAATAATAATAATGGTAATAATGTTACCTCTCTTGATAATTGAATAAGTACCAGATAATGTGACAGATATATATTTCTTACCAATTTAATCATTTTAATAATCCTTTCAAGTAAGTACTATTAATCCCATTTTAAAAGGATAAAGAATATGACATCTCTGAAAAGTTATGTAATATGCCCCAAAACTTTTGTTCTTAATTGTTCTGATATACTTGTAGGCTTCATTATTTTATTAGAGTCTTTTAGCTTTCTGTTTCATAGAGTCTCTACCTCTGCCTGAGTCACTTCCCCACCTGTCTGTCTCTGTGTTGGTCATTCTTATTGTTACCAAAAATGTTTTCTTTTTCTATAGTTTTCTTAAAGTTCAGTTTGATATATTCTTGTTCTTTTTGAATGTCTTAGGATCAGTAATTTTGGGAATTGTTTAGTTTGTATGTTTATGCCTTTTGCCAGATTTCATAAGTTAACAGGTCTTTATCTTTTCAGTTTTTTTTTTCTCAACCACATGTTCTCTCCTCTTGGGGACCCCAGTGACACAAATGTCACATCTTCTGTTACTGTCCTAAAGATTTCTGTGTTTCGTTCTATTTTTTGTCTATTTTCTTTCTGTTCAGATTGGTTAAGTTCTATTGGTCTGTCTTCAAATTTAATTATTCTTTCCTCTGTCGTCTTCAAAAGAGTCTCCTATTGAAGCAATTTAGTGAGCTTTTTATCTTAGTTATTATATTTTTGGTTCTATAATTTCCAAGGTTCTTTTTTATTATTATAGTTATAGCCCTTGCAGAGTGTTTGTGTTCATCTATTTCAAGATAGTTCACAATTGTTTGTGGAAGTGTTTTTAGGATGGTTGCTTTAAAGTTGTGGCCAATTAATTTCAACATCTGTGTCATCTCAGTGTTGGCATCTGTTGACTGTCGGGAAGGGGTTGGGGTGAGTATTTTTAAAAATCATATCCTGAGCCGGGCGTGGTGGTGCACGCTTGTAATCCCAGTACTTGGGAGGCTGAGACTGGAGGATCCAGGTTCGCAGCCAGCCTCAGCTACTTGATGAGGTCCTCCGCAACTTAGTGAGACCCTGTTTCAAACTAAAAAGAATAAAAAATAGGGCTGGGGGTGTAGCTTGGAGGTAGAATGCCCCTGGGTTCAGTCCCCAGTACCGCAAAAAAAAAAAACAACCCTCATATCCTGGATATGTTGTGTCTTATGAGACCCTATATCTTATTTAAATCTTCTGTTTTAGCAGGTAGTCCTCCTGTTTAGGTTTAGCACAAAGGTCCTGGCCTACTTATGTGGTCTGTAGTTCCAATGATAATATACTTTCCAGAGGGCTTGCATTGATATTCTGCTTTGCGTCATTTGACTTCGGCATTGCCTGAGCCTACTAGGAAAACCTCGGTTTCAAGAGTATAGTATATTTCTCAAACTTTTTTGCATATTGGTTGGTATAGCTTGGTTCTGCCAAGTCCTGGATTTGCCGAGACTTTTTATGTATGTTTAAAGAATTCTTTAGCCTGGCATGGTGGTGCATGCTTGTAACCCCAGGACTTGGGAGGCTGAGACTGGAGGATCTGGGTTTGTGGCCAGCCTCAGCTACTTAATGAGGCCCTCTGCAACTTAGTGAGACTCTGTTTCAAAATAAAGAATAAAAAATAGGGCTGCAGGTGTAGCTTGAAGGTAGAATGCCCGTGGGTTCAATCCCCAATACCGCAAAAAAAAGAGAAAAAGTATTCTTTTTTGCAGCTTTCTTTTGCACCATAACTCCCCTGGGCCACCTGCCCTATTCTTAGGATTGTAAGAAGTACCACCTGCCCATGCTGGGTACGAATGGAATTGTTGACTCCCCACTTGGAGTTCTTTGGCAACATACCCTTGGAGATGGAGATTGCTTTTTCAGGCTACCCACCACTGCCATGTGTGAGGTGAAAGTCCAGAATCCCCGTTTATTGTCTATTGATGCCATTCAAGTGGGAGACCAGAATGTCACCTGGGTCGTCTTTGCTAAATGTGTGGTGGACCTCCACGGCCACTGTGTTGGTGAGGGAAGGAAACATTACCTGGTCTTCCAGGTGGGAGTGTAGATTCACCACTTGGTCTGCACTGATGTTGTCCTGGCAGGAGAAGAAAGCCATGTGTCCTCTGTTACTTTAGGATAGGAGGCAGGACACCAGACTCCCCATTTGATCTTTGCTGATGCCTGTTCACTGATGGAGATAGGGAGCCCCATTCTGGGCCCTGCTATGCTAGATGGAGAATAGATTTTCAGGTCCCCCACTACATCTCTGTAGGCAGGAAAGAGGAGTACTGACTGTCCTGGGATGCCTGCTACTGCCACATTAACCTGGACCTCTTACTGCCAGGTAGAAAATCTAGGTCCCTACTCAGTATCCTCTGACACAGCAAGATAGGAAACATCCAGGGTGCTGGGCTGGAGTAGGGTTGGTAGTATCAGAACACTTTATATCCTACTGGGCAGTCCTCTTTCACACTTTTTAGCCAGAGAAAGCAGGATTTTGTTGGGGCTCCCCAATCCCAGCCCTTTGGTTTTGGAGGGAGAAGTTTCTGCTAAAGAGAAAACAGAATTTACTGTCTTGTCTTCCTCAAGATCTGAAGCCCATAACTGGTTGACTTTCCTTCTGCCACCACCTTTTATAGTCTTAAGATTTATCTGTTGTATTGTGTCTCCAGGGTGTTTAGCTGTATTTACTTGTGCAAGAGCAGAGAGAATAGGCTTATTCCATCTTGTCAGGAACTAACAATGTGACAGTTCTGATTTTTGTTTTAGTTCTTCAAGCAGGGATACCTCCTCTATCCCTCCCTCCCTCCTCCTTTCCTCCCTTCCTCCCTCCCTTCCTTCCTTCCTTCCTTCCTTCCTTTTTTTTTTGGGGGGGGGATAACTCTTAATCATCTCTCAGAATAAATATTACTCCCATAGAGAGACTTGGAGAGGATTTCATCTCCAAGGAAAGCCCAAATTATGGATAGATTTTTCATTCTTTCCTCAGTCTTGTTCTTTTTCTTCATTGCAGTTATAATTTTTAATTATGGCCTGTCTTCCCACTAGACAAAAGTTCTTTGGCTACAAGGGTCATTTTTTAATAGTTTTTTTATTTAAACTTACAGAAAAATAACCACATAATCACTATACTCTAGTTGATAAAGTTGTTTTCTATAGGGGTATAGGTTAAGAATTCTGATCCTGCTATACATTTTACTGGAATTGAACAATTAAGTAAACACATGGTAGTGGTAGGAGCCAGGTTTCACACTGCTGTAGTGGGAATCTATAGGTAAACAAAGCAGGGAGGCTAAAATGATCCATGTACTTACTGGTGAATTAGAGTTGGAGAAACCACTATGAACTCATATTTAGCTTAATTTAAGTATAGATCCTGTCTTTTCATTATTGTGTCCAATAATAGCATATAGCACAGGTAGTCAATTGCTATTTGTGCTATTTTTTAAAGTAATACCTATGCACACACACAAAAGGGGCAAAAACAGAAGCTATGTGTTGTGTTAAGACCAGCACTTTGAACTCCCTGAACATCACTAGAATGTCACTTCTACCATATACTTAAGTGTAAGCCAGAGGGCTCCCCAGAGTCAGTGTGGAAACGTGTGAATGAATGAAGAGAGGCAGGATTCATTCAAAGCTGTTTTTGTTAACAGTCTAGAGAAGTATGTTGCCAATCTACCATAGCTTTGAAATGAGTTTCCCTACATCACTTGAATCTCTTCTTAAGACAAGGTCAGACCATATCATTTCTTTGCTCAATTTCTGCCCTGAGTTTCCATTTCACTCACAGTAAAAGTCTTTATATTGGCCTACAAGGCTCTATGATTTTGCCTTAAGCAGGGATTTATTTTTCATCTAAAACAAGAAATTCAAGGGTAGACTGTCAGACTTGTTCGGCAGTTCAATAAGACCATCAGGGACCCAGACTCTTTCTGCTCTGCCGTTCATAGTGTGTTGGTTTTTGTCCTATTTGCCCCTCACTGTTCCAAGATAGTTGCTACATTTTCAGACCTCACGTCTGCAGTCCAGGCAAAAAAAAGGGGGGGGCGGTGGAAACTTTTCCCCAAGTCCTGGACTTTGTTCTCTTTGATAAGAATTTTTATATGGCTATGTATAGATGCAGGAGAGCCTGGTGAAGTGAGAATTTGATCTGTACACTTCATTGCATCTAACAAAAGCACGAGTTTCCTTAGTAAGGATAATGGGAAGATGGGTATCGTGTAGTCACCCAGCACTATCTGCTTCAGTGTTGACTAGGTGCCAGGAATTGTACTGTTGCTATGAAAGTGTATTTCTTAGTCCTGGGCACAGCCTTTATGAGTCTTAGAAATAATATAGTCAAAGTAGTTGTAATAATTCCATTTTTTTGCAGATGAGGAAATTGAAGCTTTAGCATGGTTGGAGTATCAGAATTTATACATAGCCAGTCTGATTCTAAATTCTTCATTCTTTCTATCACACTACATTCAAAATGAACCTTGTGCTCAAATGAGCAAAAAATAGTTATGGCCTACATTTTTGTGAAGGCTTTTCTGCTCTTCAAATCATGTTTGGTTTTCATGTCAGTATTCTTAATAAATTGAAGACCTGAAAGAAAGGTCATATCATTTCTATCTCTTATTTCTGTTGCCTAGCACTCCGTGAATGTTTTGAATAAATAAAGTTTTTATAAAACTAAAAGATAGGAAAGCTGGGAATTGGCTTGTTCTAGGTGAGCAGTCAGACAGAGAGAGATGGGATGACATGAGCTCATGACAGAGGACTGGTATTTCAACTGGTTTCTTGCTAGAGAGCTCTCTCCCTAATGTACAGAACGTGGGATTAGAGTGAAATAAGAGGGAAATGTGTGTGCCTGTGTCCCTGACTTAAGGAAGGGCATTTCCATTAATTAATGCAAGTCAGTTAGGTCAAGGATAATTCAACTATAGGTAAGTTGTTATTCCAAAGGGACCCTCTAAGAAGGTAATGTGGAGTAAAAGGCACCAGACCAGGAGTTGGAACACTGTATGCTACACCCAGCCAGATTACTTTTCTTTGTGATCGTAGGCTAGTTGCTTAGCTGTTTTGAACATGGTTTCCTCAAAACTAAAATCAAGGGAGTTAGGCTAAATGATTTTTTAAATTCCTTCTAGCTAAAACAGTACATGAATCGTTATACTCAGTGAGCTTTTGTGGATGTTCTAACATTTCTTGGCATCTGTCAGGTCAGACTGTTTTATATTTCTGAAATGTAGAGAAAACAGCAGCTTTTTCACTTCTTCTCTGGGAACGTTGCCAGTGAGGAGTAAACATCCTTTCCTGTCTCTCCCTAAATGAAGTACTTGGTCACAAGTGACAGTCTTTTTCTTCATTGTGTTCTTTGAATTTGGTCTTGTTCTTATTTCAGTGTTTTTCTTAACTTTACTGTGAGTTTGTACATTGAAAATGTCAATTTATGTTTTAGCCTAAAATCATCATTTCATTATTTCACAAACTAAAAATAGTTGTATTTATCAAATACATATTAACACATTTATGTATTTGAAATACTTGGCAGGTACATGACATGGTCTAATTAGAGTGGAATGTGTAGTCCCCATCCATTGCAGTAAAATTGTGTTGAATAAAAATAGCCTAGTTAAATAGCAAATATATTGTACAAGATATCATTATAAGCATTTACATTTGCCAAAATTGAAATAAAGTGACTGTTTCTTTGAATTTCTTTTAAATAACATCTTTTCTCTCTTTATTAGAGAGGCTAAAAACTAGAGACAGTTTTAATTGCTAAAAGAGTGGAGAAAACATGAAAAACTTTGAAGAATAAGATGAAATTCCCTCCTGATTTTTTAATCGATATTGTTAGTCTTTTAATCTCTTCCCCTTTTTCCATTCTTATTTTAGGCATAATTTGAAATAAAGCTATGTATACATTAGCAGTGTATGGGACTATACATAACCACTGTGGAGTAGTAAAAGCCATTAATAAAAGAAGCTTGCCTTTATTCTCTAGACTGCTTCAGGATCTTTTGTCATGGCACTTATCATCTGGAACTTTTTCTTTTTGACAGGTTAGTTTAAAGCCCTGCAGTTTGTAAGATTTATAAGAGAGTCTGTGCCTAGCACAGTGCCTTGTACATATTATTAATTTAATACTTATTAAATTGACCAGTTAGAGTTCCAGAATTAGAATTACAGGGTCAAAGAGAATCACTGTTTTTGAGTTTCTTATGACATATTTCCAACTTACTTTTTATTAAGGCTATTTCTTTATCATATGGCTATCTCATTGCCAACATTGATTTTAAAGATCTTTGTCAATTTAGTGGGCAAAGATGGTATAGTGTAGTCTTTTTTGTCATAGCAGCCTTTTTATTTAATGCAAACAACTCGTGTGGTTAGTTAACAGGGAAATGATAAAAAGTGGAAGCTGGATTAGTTCATCTGTAATTTTTCCCAGAACGTTAATATTATGAAGGTTTTTGAGGCGCAAGGATTGGTATTTTTAGAAAAAGGCTTAGCAATATTTGAAGACCTTAAGGTAGAGGCTGAAAATTTTATAGAACTTTAATAGTTTAGGGACTCTTTTGTTACTAAGGAAAAGTTATTTGTCGATCTAATTGTTTATTTGTAAATCAGAATTTGTATATTAAATGCCTTTCTGTTCACTTTTGTTGCCTTTATTACTGTTTTCAATTGCAACTTGGTGTGATCTTTCAGTCTAAGAATTTGTATCATTCTTCAGTTCTAGAAAATCTTTACCTATTTATCTCTTTGATATAGTGCTTCTCTTCTAGCTTCTTCTTTTTTTTTTTTTTTTCTAATTCTGGAGCTCTTATTTAGACCAATCCTGAGTTTTTTATTTTCTGTGCCTCTTAATCTCTCATATTTTTACTTTTCTGGTTCTGTGTGATTAATTCAGAGTCATGTCCTCAGAGTTGTCTGCCAGTATACTAATTAATTAATTTCTTTGCTATGTAACCTATTCATAAGTTTTGAATGCATTTTGATTCCTTTAAAAACCTACGTAATTTTTACTCATTGATTTCTCTGTTCTTTCCTTTATCAAACCACTTGAAAACTACTTAAAAATTATTTCAATTCTATAGATATTGAGGATATTAATTTCACAAATGATTTCCTCGTGTTTAGTTTTGACCTGATTGAATGACCACTTTAGGGATGATATAAAATTTTTAAAATATTAAAAATAGGGAGGTGGGATTGATCCTGAAAGACTTGTTGAAATACTTTTTGAACAATTATTTGGCAGTGGTACACTTAATCAGTTAAAAAAAAAAAGCCTGGGCATGTGAAGGATAAGATAAAAGACTGTAAACAGCAGAGTCCTCAGTTAATTTAACTAGAGTGAATGGCTAAGCTTCTGATTTCAGTGATGAAAGATATGAAAATTATAGGGCTTCTTTTATGTACCGATGAATAGTAGAGAATCCTATAGTTTCTAGTTTAGTTTTATGTTCAAGATTAGTTCTTAGGATTCTTTTTCTTCTCTCTCTTATTCTATACTTTCTGAATATATTAATGAATTTTAAAATGGAATTTGTGATTACAGGTTAAATCCAACTTTTCTTTGTTTTGAAAAGATAAAAAAGGTATCTACTTTTGGAGGAAGCATGATTTTTTTTTTTTTTTTTTTTTTTTTTTTTTGCGGTACCGGGGATTGAACACAGAGGTGTTCTACACCCCTGGCCCTATTTTTTATACTTTATTTTGAAACGGGGTCTCACGAAGTTGCGGAGGGCCTCATTAAGGAGAGAGAGAGAGAGAGAAAGAGCGAGGGAGGGAGAGAGAGAGAGAGAGAGCTGAGGCTGGCCGCGAACCCGTATCCTCCGGTCTCCGCCTCCCAAAGTACTGGGATTACAAGCGTGCGCCACCACGCCCGGCGGAAGCATGAAATTTTATAGAGTTGAAAATAGTTGTAAAATTATTAAGCTGACAATCATAACATAGATGATGTAGACAGTTATTTCTGCTTATAACAGAATCTACTGAGACAAAGGTTATCATTGAAGATTTTCATAGGTTATACAGCCATTTATTTTCCTGAGGCTAATTTAATTTACTCAGGGCAAAAATATTATTTCATTGCCCAGTAATGATTCCTGGTATTATGATATAATTGTTTTGGGTAGTTAATTTTTTAGGGTAGAAGCATAATTTAATAGATGGAATACTTCAGTTGTTTCAAATGCAAAAGTTGTATTTTCTAATAACTTTATTGCAACTAAAATTTTTAGAAAAGGAGTAATAGAAAGTATTGTAACCTTTCTTATTTGCTATCAAAGGGTATTTGTTTGTATTAAATTGTTTATTATATTTTATGTATCCCTTGCTCCTTTCCAAAAGATATTTGGGCCAAAAGATGGGAGTAAAACTATGGTTAATAAATCTGATTTGTGGAAAAGCAGAGGGAGCAAACATGCTAACTGTACATAATTCATGCCTTATTTTAGCTAAAATAATTGCTACAATTGAAACATGAATTTTGCCTTTGAGCTTCCAGGAGGATGAGTTCCTTTTTAATCAGAAAGAGAGAAACATGAGTTCTTTAGTAATGACAAATTTTTCTGAATTCTAAAAGAGTCCTTAAGTTTTAGTATTAAACCATTCTACATTAACTTTGCAGAGTGAAGTAGGAAATGAGGGTGAGAGTATCCAATTTGATCTCAGGGTTTAAGAAATTGTGAAATACCTGACATGCAAACACAGTCCATTAGTAACTGATTATTAAAAAATTATTAAAATTTCTTTCAGTATGTGTGTATTATTATTTCAAACACTGACTACGTTGTTAAAACACAAACTTTTTTTTTTTTTTTTGGCAGTACCAGGGATTGAACCCAGGGGCATTCTACCTCCGGGCTACTCCCCCAGCCCTATTTTTTATTCTTTATTTTGAAACAGGGTCTCACAAAGTTGCAGAGGGCCTCACTAAGTAGCTGAGGCTGGCTGTGAACCTGCAATCCTCCTGTTTCAGCCTCCCAAGTACTGGGATTACAAGCGTAGGCCACCACGCCCAGCTAAAACACACATATTTAATTATTTGTACCTTACTACTCAGTAAATGGAACTGTTAGATACTTTGTTTGGCCTATCAGAAATGAGGGGAAAATATAAGGGAAAAAGCTAAGGATGCCATAAGCCAAGAAATTCTGGAAATTTGTAGCTTAGTGCATAATATTAAAGCACAACTTTGTTAAAGCAATCTCTGTGATGTTTTCTGATGAATTTGTAAGGATTGAAATATAAATATCTAGAGGGATGAGATTAAGCTTTTTTCATCTAAGCATTGTTTGCCTCAGTCTACTTTTATAAGACTGGACAGCAGCAATTTGGGTTTTTATTCATATGTGCTAGTGTTTTGATAACTAGCCAAAGGCACATTCATAAAATTTGGAAACAAAAGGAATGATGGGGCTTAGATTTCATTATAAACTTTGAAAAACATATTGGCCCAGGTAGAAGATCATCTCTACATAGAAAAAAATCAAAAATTTATAACTAATAGGTATAGATCATGTATTCTAAGAATTTTTAACCTAGGGTCTATAATAGGTATAAATCATGTATTCTAAGAATTTTTAACCTAGGATCTGTGGAATCTGAAAATTATATATTCATGTGAAATTTTCTTTGATCTACTGTGGGATTTTTTTGTCAGAATTTCAAAAGGGTTCTTCAGTCCTAAAAAGGTTAGAAACAGAATAATATAAATAATTACTTCATTTTATATAATATTCCTATGGGCACAGGGTAAATTGTTGTGAAAGCCAAGGCTAGATCCCCATGTCTTCATTAGCTCACCTTTTCCACTATTTTTTTTTTTTTGCGTGATGCATATTTTCTAGAGATTAAAAGTTAGATGTAAAAAGTATTTGCAAGGCCGGGCGTGGTGGTGCACACTTGTAATCCCAGTACTTGGGAGGCGGAGACTGGAGGATCTGGGTTCGCGGCCAGCCTCAGCTACTTAGTGAGGCCTTCCGCAACTTCGTGAGACCCAGTTTCAAAATAAAGTATAAAAAATAGGGTCGGGGGTGTAGCTCAGAGGTAGAATGCCCCTAGATTCAATCCCTGGTACCGCAAAAAAAAAAAAATTTTTTTTTTGCATCAAAATTTCAAATAGAACTTATTTATGTGGGTGTGATGAATTCCCAAAGACATTAAAATCTTTTAATTAATTAGTTCTGTGTTTCTAAAGGTGCACAAAAAGCTATGTAGTGAAATACGTCTTTCTCTTTTCCATCTCCTCTTGTCTATTTTACTGACCAGCTAACTTACCTAAACTCCCATATTTTTGTGCTTAATTTTTCTGTAGGGAGAGTCCCGAAGTCTTCCATTTTCTGAGAATGTGAGTGCTGTTCAAAAATTAGACTTTTCGGATACAATGGTGCAACAGAAATTGGATGATATCAAGGACCGGATCAAGAGAGAAATAAGGAAAGAACTGAAAATCAAAGAAGGAGCTGAAAATCTGAGGAAAGTCACAACCGATAAAAAAAGTTTGGCTTATGTAGACAACATTTTGAAAAAATCAAATAAAAAATTAGAAGAACTCCATCACAAGCTACAAGAATTAAATGCACATATTGTTGTATCAGATCCAGAAGATGTTTCAGGTATAGTATTTTATTTGATATTTATATGTTATACTAATAAGAGATGTATCATTTTAGATTAAAAAATTTTATTTTTTTATTTATTTTTTTTTTTATTATTTTTTTTTTTTTTATTGGTGCATTGTAGTCTCACTTCACAATGAGTATCAGTTTGGTGTTAACATACATGCACACAGCTCTTGGTGTCCCTCCCCCCGCTTCCCCCCCCCGCCTCCCCCCCACATGTAGCACTGAGAATGATGTTGGTATAATCTCACATATACACATTGTTTATGA
>PVJS01058098.1:0-11874 GCA_004027185.1 Glis glis
AAAAAAAAAAAAAAAAAAAAAAATTAGAAATAGCCTAGATGATCATGAACAGATAGATGGATAAACCATGGCCTATTCATACAACTAATCTTTCTTAATTAACAAAAAAGGAAAAAACCCCACAATCTACTTTTGAGTTAGACAATCTACATGCTGAGTTTAATACATGTTATACTGAGTGAACAAAGTCTTAAGCAAACAGGTATGTGCTATACAGTTCCATTTATATGAAATTTTAAAACAGAATTCTGAAATAATTTCATATAAATGGAACTAATTTATATGACATTTATAAAATTAATTTATAGTAAAAAATTTGAGGAAAGCAGTTGTTCCTGCGAATAGGGTGAGATGGAAACAGACTAGAATGGCACCTTTTTCTGGGGTGATAAAAATGTTTTGTACCTCGACAAAGGTATGTGTTACCAAGTATATGTGTTTGCCAAAATTCATTAAATGGCACACTGCATTTTTATGCATTTCACTCTATGCAAATTTACCACCCCCCAGAAGAAAACAAACACAGCCAGTCTTCTGTATCTACAAGTTCTGTATTCTCGAATTCTAGTATGGTATATGAAAAATATTTGAGGAAAGAAAACTTCTTCTGTACAGAATATGTTCAGGTTTTCTCCTTGCCATTATTCCCTAAATAAGACAGTAAAACTATTTACATTGCATTTACATTGTATTAGGTATCATAAGTAATCAAGAGATGAGTTAAAGTACACAGGAGGATATGCATAGGTTATGTGTAAATACTACACCATTTTATAGAAAAGACTTGAGTATCTGCAGATTTTGGTCCCAGAACCAATCCCCCATGGATACTGAGGAATGACTGTACTGACCTACAATTAATGTCATACAACAGAAAGTGTTTGGGGTGAATTTTGCTGATACCCACACTTTAAAATGCACAAAAAATAAGATGGATTGACAAGTGGATGGGGAGATTGACAGGTAGATATATAGCAAAATATTAAATTGTGGAATCTAGGTGGCAGGTTTATGGGTGCTCATTGTACATTCTTTTAACTTTTTTCTACATTTGAAAAAAATACCCTAACAGCATTTGGGGAGAAAAAGTAACTGATACTACAGGGTAGACCACTTTTAAGTTGCCATACCATTTTTGTACACAACAGCTTTTAACCCTGTGACATAGATACAGCCGGTAGTATTACCTCTGCTTTCCAGCTGAAGAGATTATCGGAAAGGACCTTGCCCAAAGTGGCAGGGTAGTAAGTAGTAAATTAATAGTTCAGGGGACATCAAACATTTTCTGGAAAGGGCCAAATAATAAATAGATTAGGCTTTGGAGGCTACACACTGTCACAACTATTCAACTCTACTTTTGTAGAATGAAAACAGCCATAGATAATACATACTGGACATGGCTATGTGTCAATAAAATTTTATTTATAAAAAATGGGCAGAGGTTGGATTTGGCTGTTGTTTGCTGACTCCTAGATAACAATTTAGGTTTTCTCATTGTAGAGTTTATCAATAAAAGGATTGACTTTAGAGTCAAACTATCCTGAGTTTTACCTACCACAGGGTGTTATAATGACAATTAAGTAACCCTTATAAAGTAACTAGCACAGTGCCTGTTTATAGCAGATATTCAATAAATGTTACATTTCCCCCTATTACCTTGCCTTTTCCTGATTCACTACTTTTGCCATTACACCTCATGGCCTGGGTGAATTATAATAGGAAAACAAGCTGCTTTCTGTTGCTTGATCAAATTAACAATAGATCTTTTGTTCAGCAAATCTATAACCAGTGTATTATAAATGCAAATGTACCATTTCCTGCATTTTCTAGGCTAACTTTCAGATAGAAATTAATTTGAGAACCCTCCAGGTTTTCTACTATTATTTCATATGGAGGCCCCAGTTCCTCTTCCTTGATCCACACTAGAGCAAACACATTAGTTGTCTCCTGCTTCTGAGTTTCTCCCAGCCCATTTTCCCAACACACACAATTTCATTTACTTCTTGGTGCCAAATGTGTTCAAAAACCCCACTGAAAATTCATCTTTTCCTTAAGTGTATGGTGCCTCTAAAGGATTTCCAGCTTGTCTCCAAACACCTTGAAGCAACTGAAGCAGCAAAATGTTAGAGATGACTCTTACTTATTCCACTGTACAGAACTACAAGGACATGAATTGTCCAACCATCTCTGAATTGATGTATCTGTGGGCAAAGTTGCAAGGGCATAACCAAGCATCAAGTTATAAGGGGAAAGACATCTTTCAGCCTTCTTCAATGGCTTATAAGTCATACCATAACAAAAGATCCATCTAATGAGCATGTATTATGTGTTAGGCACTGTGCTCAGTAATTCATCCATTTATTTACTCATTCATTAATATGTACAGAATACCTGCTATATACCAGGATTTACATAAATTATCTAGTGAATCTGTACCAAAATCCTATAAGGTGTTATAATTGCTGTTCTACAAAGTATGTAAGATGAGGCTCAAAAATGAACAAATGACCTTCAAAAGGTCACATGGCTGAGAAGTAGCATTCCTAGATCTAGCAATTATTCTGAAGATTTAGTAATGTCACTCTGTATTTTATGTCTCTTGTTTAATGCCTTTCTGCATTGCTTTACCTTTTTTCTGCTCTGTTTCTCCTGTCTCTGCCACCTGATTATCACCACCATGAAGGAGAGGAGCAGGGGGCTCACTCCCTCTGACCAACCACCACTGCCATGTCTCCCACACTCCCAATGCAGTGGAGATCAATAGCCTTTGCTGATTCTTGCCCCTGCCCCCACTGCCATCTGTTCAGGCAACTGACTTTCCAGCACCCCCCCCCACGTGATGTTTTCTCATTTTATTCCTGGCTTCTCTGGAATAAATCTGTGGAAGGCAAGAGAATCAGGGACTCCCTTTCCTAGGAAACACCCTTTCCCCTTTGAACTTTGTCATTATGTTCTCTCAGCTCAGCTGCTCCTGACACCCTTCACTGTAATGAAAAATAATGACTCGAGACAAATGACTAAAGACCTAAAGATAAAAGTAAGCACAGAGACGCTTCCCTCCAGCGCCTAAGCAGAAATCCCACAGCCACTGGGACCTGGTGTTGAAAAGTTCTTCCCTCAGTCACCCCCCACCACACACACACCAGTCAGGCTTTTACAACA
Source organism: Glis glis (assembly GCA_004027185.1). NCBI lineage: Eukaryota > Metazoa > Chordata > Mammalia > Rodentia > Gliridae > Glis > Glis glis. The sequence continues at coordinate 3,163 of PVJS01058098.1, forward strand.
GCTCACAGTAAAGATGCGCTTCTGAGATCAGCTAATAACACTGGGTGCATTAACTAATTAGCAGGAGTGCGGAGTTCTGAAAACAAATAGGCATGCAGCAATGCTATTATTATGTGGCTTCTGCCTGACGCTGTTGTCCTCAATAAGCAGGCAGCAATGTCAATATATCTGGGAAGGCAAAGTGAAAAAAAAATCCTCACTACAAGTTGCCTGCCGAGTTCAAGTTTCTTTTTCCTGAATTTATTGGCATAGTTACTGCTACAGTGAGAATTACAGCCGATTTCTCCCTGCTACCCCCCTTTTTTTTGGTTTGATTAAAAAACGAGTCTCCCTTCACATCTGCAGCCATGTCCTGTCATTGTGCATTGCTTAAGTTTGGCTCATGAAACTTGTCACTCAAACAGTGATTTTTCCAGTACTAGAGAGATCAAGAGAAAATGACAGTATTATTTTAACCTTTCTCATCCATGGGTATTAGTGGATCCATTTTGGAATGGAGTTACTGCAGAAGTTCCTGTGTATATCACACAGTACAGTATCAGTCTATTTGTGTGCCATTTTTTTTTTTTTGCTTGTTTTAAAGAATGAGCTCTTTTCTGATAAGTAAAAGAAGAATATGTCAAGGAGTTGGCTGATTCACCTTCTACTGGTTATTTGTGTGTGTGTGTGTGTGTGTGTGTGTGTGTGTGTGTGTGTGTGTGTCAGGGGGAGTTTACTAGGAATTGAACTCAAGGGCATTCTACCTCCAAGCTACATCCCTAGCCCTTTTTATTTTGAAACAGGGTATCCTTAGGTTGCTGAAGTTGGTCTCAAACCTGAGGTCCTTCTGTCTTAGCCTCCCAGATACTGGAATTGCAGGCATGTGCCACCATGCCCAGTTTATTTATTTTTAAAGAACCAAAGCTTGGAATGTAGCTTTTGCAAAGGATTTTTTTTTTTTTGCGAAGTGTTTTGTCTCCTCTTTCCTTTGCAGAAGCAGTCTGCTTTCTCGCAACACATCAGAGTCCCGTCTCCATCCTGGGCCTTCTCCTCTTCCCACACTCCCCTCTGCCTGGGCCACCTCATCCACACCCACAGCTTCAATCATCACCCACGTCAGCTGACTCACAGCCCAGACCCCTCTTCTGAGCTCCTGACCCAAAAACCCAACTGCCTATTTGATATCTCCTTTTGCATGTATCAAACTCAACATCCAAAAATACACATATGATGCGCCTCCCACACGTCTACCACTGTCCTCCACTCTGGGGAAGACATCATCTTTACCACCTCCCTATCGTCCTGGGCCCTGAGGTCTCACCCCCTGGTCCCTCAGTTTCACCCTGGGCACGCTGGCCTTACTCCGTAGGCTCCAGCACTTGGGTCTTCTGTCAGCCTCTCCCCGCCTGCACTCTGCACCTCGCCCAGGCCTCCTTAGCCTGCAGGCTCCATCCAGCTCAAGTATTTTTTTTTTTTTTGCAGTACTGGGGATTCAACCCAGGGGCATTCTACCTCCGAGCTACACCCCCAGCCCTATTTTTTATTCTTTATTTTGAAACAGGGTCTCACTAAGTTGCAGAGGGCCTCACTAAGTAAGTAGCTGAGGCTGGCCTCAAACCCAGATCCTCTGGTCTCAGCCTCCCAAGTACTGAAATTACAAGCGTGTGCCACCATGTATTTTATTTCTGATATCCCAACCCAGTAAACTCCTAATGTTGTAGGTTCCCTAGTAACACACACCTCCCTTCAGAGCACTATGCAGAGTTGCAATGTTACATTTTTTGATGGCTAGTTATTTGATTGATGCCTGACATCCTTACAGGGTTTTAGCTCCCAGGTGGAAGAGGCAATGCCAAATGTATTCCATAGAGTTTAGAGTGCTTGACACTTAACAGGTGGTTCTCACGAAGTATAAGATGAAAGGAAAAGAGAGAGGAAAGAAGAGGTGGAAAAAAGAATATGCTTATCAAACTTCAGTTAGTATAGCAGAGACTGGCTAGATGTTCTCCATGAAATTTCCATGATCCTACTGGGCACATGTCCTCACAACCTTTTCTAGCCTCCCTGTTGCCAGGTGAAGCTGCATGACTGAAAATGGAAGGGGAGGGAGAATGCTGTGATGTGGCACTTCCAGCCCTGGCTCTTAAAAACTTCCCAGTCTGCCCGGCATGGTGGCACATACCTGTAATCCCAGTACTTGGGAGGCTGAGACAAGAGGATAGCAGGTTTGAGACCAGCCTCAGCAATTTAGTGAGGCATTCAACAACCTAGTGAGACCCTGTTTCAAAACAATAAATAAAATAAGTTGGGGATGTAGCTCGGAGGTAAAATGCCCCTGGGTGTTAGATATGAAGGCTTTTCACTTACTGAAAAGAATCCCCCTAACTAAAACTCCCCCATATCTTGCTTGGCACCGACTGCAAGGGACCTTCAGATAACTCCTTTCCTGCATCAAGGACCCCTTGCTTTCCCGCCTTAGGAGCTACCCGACAGAATTTGAATTTCCCTCCTGATTAACCTATATAACCCCTCAGCCTATAAGTAGACATGGGCTCCATCCTTTCTTGGAGACCCCCCTCTGCAGGTTTTATCCCAATAAAGCCTGCTCTGCTGTAGAGCCATCTACTTTGTTTTTCCTTCCCTCTCTCCCTGACCCCCCCTTTCACTGGGTTCAATCCCCAGTGCCCCCAAATTAAAAAACAAAAAACCTCCCAGTCTTTGTCCTCTTCCCTTCCTTTCCCCTGCTGACTAACTGACCAACTGCTAAGGATCTATGCTCTGAGGGGCTGGTAAATGATGGCGCCCCAGACCGGAAGGGGTCTCACTGTCAATAAGCACCCAGCTATTGGGAAGGCCAAGACAGCAGCTCCCTGAAAGCTGTCTGTCATTTTCACTGTGACATCCCGTTGCTAACTGCGTCCAACCCAGAGACGACGTGGAAATGTTTAATTGATTGGTTTCACCTTTCCAATACAAAACTTTCTATTTAGGATTATGATTACTTTAATGTTCCTGTCCCATCTCTCTCTAAAGCCACTTGAAGGCAGATTCCACACCTCATTTATCTTTTCATTCCTACTTAGCCTGATATCTTGTACATAATAAAGACTCAATAGACAATTGAGAGAGTTAATGAATTGATAAAAGGATGGATCATCCACTCAGGCTACCCATTAATAATCCTTCTCCCCAATATGTGAAATAGTAAAATCTAGCTTTACAAAGCTGAACTGTGAGGTACAAAGAAATTATCACCTTTCTATGACACTGATCTTGAACCCTTTTATAAAAGGGGATTATAGCAATCCTATCCATTTTCTTCCTCACTAAAGTTTTATGACCTTGAATGCAGACTTCATTCTGGCCAATTTACTAAAGGCAACATTGAGTTCATAAAATAAGTCCATTTCCTCTTCTGAGGTTATGGGTACACAGTGAGGAATTCATGAAATGAATTGAGTGAATATGAAAGTGGTGGCTACCATATTGTTTTTACAGTTTGTATCTGTAAAACTTACATGCCAAGTGCCTCAGCTAAAACTCTACAGAATAAAGCACTGATTCAAAAGATAAAAATCTGTATTATACCGGCAAGCTTCTCCTTTAGTTCCTTGGATAGCTAGTAAGTAATTTTTCTTCTCTTTGGACACAATATAAAAATCTTTAACACCTGTCCCTTGAATTCCAAAACAACATCATTTAACGAGAAATATCATATTAACCTTTGGGAAATTAAAGAGATTCTGCAAAAATAAGATATGTAATCCCATGGAAATATGAAAGAATAGTAATTTTACTTTAGCTAAAAAGGAGTTGAAAATGTTTTATTCAGAATGATGCAGCACATTCAATAAATATTTAATAAGTAAACTAAAACACACTCTCAAGTGCTATAATGGTAATAATGAAAATTGAGTACAAAAGGAAATACTGACATTATAATATAAATACTTTGTGTGTGTGTGTGTGTGTGTGTGTGTGTGTGTGTGTTACTAGGGATTGAACCCAGGGTCGTTCAATCTCCAAGTTTTACCCCCAGCCCTTTTTATTTTTTGTTTTGAAACATGATCTCACTACGTTGCTGAGGGTCTTGCTAAGTTGCTGAGGCTGGCCTTGAGCCTGTGATCCTCCTGTCTCAGCCTTCCAAGTACTGGGATTACAGGTGTGCACCACCATGCCTGGCTATCAGCACTATTTTTTGTCCCCAACTTTCAAAACATTTCTAACTTGAAATAAATGGTTTCTATTATTCTTGCAGCCTAGAAACAATGGCATTTTAATTTAGGAATATTTGTTTATCATATAAAACATGCCTACCATAGATTTGCTCTGCTGAATAGATTCGATCCTGTTCTCAGCAAGTCCACTAACCTACTTCCTGCTAGGGAGCAGGGCATGGAACTGGAGCCTGTTTGTGTTCAGTGGCCTGATGCACCCCTTGGACTCACATGGAGTGGACTCCAGAACATGCTGGGAATACACAAAACCCAGGAGTATTTCTCAAAAACAGACAAGGTTATTTATTACAATAAAGATCAATCTTCAATGCAACTCAACAAACACAAGGTATATCCACAAATAACTACAATAAGAGACATGCTCTAATAAGTAATTTTAAAGAAGAAGAGATGAGACAAGCAAGAAGCTGAGTGCTTTCCATTTGTCCAAGAACCAGAAAGTGAGACCTCATTAGACATGGACCCTGCCACACCTTGATCCTGGACCTACCAGCCTCCAGAATTGTGAGACAAATTTCTGTTGCTTACAGCCCACTCAGTTTATGGCATTTTGTTAAAGCAATCTGAAAGGACTAAGGCAGTTCTATTGGGATAGTAAATGGAGATGTAGCTCTGTGGTAGAGAGCTTGCATAGTACATGTGAGGCTCTGGGTTCCACCTCCGGCAAGGGGGATGAGAGAGGATCCAAGATGAACCACTACTGTCACGTGCAACCACATGGATGAATCTTAAACATCATGTTGAGCAAAAGAAGCCTCCCCTCATATCTGTGAATATACTAAAAACCACTGAATTGTACATATTTGTGTGGGGGGGGCATGCTGGGAATTGAACCCAGGAGTGTTCTACCTCTGAGCTATACCCCCAGCCCTATTTTTATTTTGAAACAGGGTCTTACTAAGTTGCAGAGGGTCTCACTAAGTTACTGAGGCTGGCCATGAACCTGTGATCTTCCTGTCTCAGCCTCCCAAGTACTAGGATTACAAGCATGTGCCACCAAGCCTGGGTTGAATTGTACATATTAAATAGATGCATTGGGTGGTATATAAATTAGATCTCAAAGCTGTTTTCAAAAGATAGATAAAAGAGGATATGAAATATGTCTTCATTCCTATGAAATTTTAAAGTGATAAAATTCAGTATCAATGTCTCTTGGTAAAGTTAGGGACAGTGGATTGATGGAAAGAATCATCACAGTAGGGAACTTTTAGAGTGATTGGAAAAAGAGGTCTACATCTGAGCTGTGTAATGTGGTAGCTGTATGTAGCTATTGCAATGCATTAAAATTTTAAAAATTAAAAATTCATTTCCTCAGTCAACTAGCCACAGTTTCAATGCTCCACAGTAACAAATGGCCAGGGGCCACGGTATTGGAGAGCACAGAATAGGATATTTTTACTACCACAAGTTTTACTGGACAGTAATGTTTTGTATTTTCATTTCACTGGTGGTTTCATAGGACCCATTTGTTACCAAATATGCTAACATGTTAATACGCTTAAAACTGGGTATTTTAAGATATATAAATTATACCACAATAACATTGACAACAAAAATTGTTTTGAAGAGAAAATGGCACCCACATGGACCATTCTCCAACACTAGAAGGACTCTGATGGGAAGCAGATGGTGGTAAAGAAGGGAAGTCTGAGAGGTGCAGCTAGGGAACATCTCTACATTCAGTAGGCAAGAAGAGTTGATATAGGACATTTTGCTGCACATGGCAGGCAAAAGAACTGCATTATCTGAAGAGAGGATGAGTTGGCAAGAAAAAGTTTGAGGCCTAGAAGAGATCTCTGGGAACATGCCCATACAGGGAAAAGTGAGTGGTGGAGGAGACAGGCAGGCCTGAAGGTTCTGGGAGTCATCTTGAGGAAAGATGAACCATTAAGCCAACATTCAGGAGTTGTGAGTGACAGCAACTTCACTGCGGCCATCAGAGAAAACAGAGTGGCCCCAGGGTTAGAGAAAAGTCACGAACATGGCCTGGGTCTGAAACCCAGAATGAAAACATAGAAGTTGATCTGTTTGCAGAGCTAGTTTAATAGTGTAGGGCTGGTGCCTGGGGACAGAGGGATTCTATCCAGGGTTGCTGTTTTAGGTAATAGTTTTGATCTTGTAAACAGATGTCTGAGCCTGTACTGCTTGGAGGAGGTTGTGACCCAACAATGGATCCAGAAAAAGATGTAAGTGAAAGGTTGATGCGCCACCTCTGAAGTGGCCAGCATCCTGCAGAAAGAGTGGATGGAAACCTATAGGAACTTCTGCAGTTTTCGTGGCAAGCTTATCAGCACCACTGGAAGGGAACAGAATAGCAGGAAGATGACGCACTATCAGGATCAATAGAAATAAATTAGATCCTACTCCCCATAGAGAATTTTGGAGAATGAACATTAGGAAAATGAGCACCAGTGTCTTTTTCTTGAATATTCTTCAAGAACAGAACATTCAAGGGACAACTTCCTGGTAAAAGGCATTTATACTCATCTGAAAGAAAACATGTTTATTAATTACAATGGAAATGTCTGTTTAAAATTGTATGTGCTTTTTCCCATAGACTTTAATATCTATTTATTATACTGGGGATTGAACCCAGGAGCATTCTACCTTCAAACTACACCCCCAGCCCTTTTTATTTTTTGTTTTGAAATAGGGTCTCACCAGGTTGCTGAGAGTCTTGCTGAGGCTGGCCTCAAATCTATGATCCTCCTGTCTCAGTCTCCCAAGTGCTGGGATTACAGGCATGCACCACCACGCCCGGCCTATACACTTTTCTACTGCCTTGAAGTGAAAACACATAATGCTATTTGTGAGGACTACATTCAAAAAACAAGCCAGAAGAGGTGATTTTGTCTCTGGAATGTTTGTGCAGTCTGTTTCTTCTTTAGTTATCACAGCCCTAGTTCAGACTCATCATTTCTGAGGTGGAAAATTGCAGCAGCCTCCAAATTCACCTTCTTATCTCCAATCCTGTCCTCCTGAAATGCACTGTCCAGGTCACAGAGTCCATGGGAAGCACAATTCTGACTATGTTTAACTTTCCCCACTCTAGCTCTCAGTAGAGTCTTAGCAAACACTGTGCTGGTTCGTGCTTCTAAGACTTCATGGTTTCCATGGCTTCTGCATGGAATACTTTTCTAATTCTGATCAGGTGGTTAATGTTCCCTCCTCTGTTACACCTGTGCCCAGGTATCATTACCTATAGAAGCCTATGTTGAATCACTAGATTCCAAGTACCCTTTCCTCTGCTGTCATAGCTCTCCACTCTCATAGGTGTGCTCTGAGGATAATGTGCCACATTATTATCCTTAACTGTTCAGATCTATTCTGTATTCCTTCAGGAAAGATGGGCTTTATTTATCTTATAATGCCTAGCACCTAAACTGTTGATGATCTAAACACAAGAAAACTCTAAAAATATTGCCAAAATTATAAATGTAATGGAAATTGGGCTGCCAGATTAAAAAATATAGAATTACCACTTCAGTCTGAATATCAAAACAATGAATAATTTTTAGGAGTATAAATATGTACCAAATATTGCATGGCATATGCTTATATTGGAAGAATATTATCTGAAATTCAAACCTAACTAAACTGTTCTGTACTTTACCTGCCCACCCTAATTTTTCAAATTACTTAAAAATTGTATTGCATTCTTCTACTTAGGGTGGCTGAGCTTCATAAAGTTCCGTTTTCTTAAACTGATAAAAACCCTATATTTTAATTAAGTTTTTCAAGGCAAAATGTTAATTGCATTTAAAATATTTGGATCTTATGTTAGAAGAAAAATGATCTCTTAAGTGTTTTTGATTACAAAAATAAAGTATAAGTTTTAGATTGAAATAAAAATTCTCAAATTATCTCAAAGAGCTAATGTGTAAATTCAGTCTTCTACTAGATATAAACTTAAGTGAAGTTTAAAGATGAGGAAACATTTATAAATATCCCACAAGCTCTAAAAATATCAGCTGAAAAAAATTAATTTAACAGAGAAAGTGCCAGGTCAAGAGTTTGGAAAACCCATTTCAGTCCCACCTTAGTCACTACCTTGAAATGAGAACTTGGGCAGGGCATATAACTCATTTTTCACATTTATAACATGAAGGGTGATTTTTAAATGATCTCAGAGGCCCATTCTTCAACTCTGAGAGTTTATAAAATAAAGACCTGGGTGGGCTCTGAGCTGTCCTGGCCCTTCTCCCACATCTGCTAGGAAGCTTTCATGTATAAAGCCCCTGGCCTCCAGTGTTGGTGGAAAGTTTCCATGCGCCCCACTTTCCCCACGAGGTTCATCTCACTTTTGCTAAAATAAAACATCACTAAAGACAAGGGAATCTGAGAAGCAGAAAGAGTCTGCATCAATGGGTGGGGTGCCTCTTGGTCTGTCCCATGCAAGAAGAAACAGAATCCCTTCTCTTGCCTATGAAAGCCTCCCTTCTGATTTCTGATTTTTGGTCCAGGGTCCTGCCTTTTTTTTTTTTTTTTTAGAAAT